>NDGN011474587.1:0-10623 GCA_002564285.1 Tympanoctomys barrerae
ATAGGTACAAATCTTTTTTTTTAAGTCAACAGAAAATGGAAATATACTTTTTAAAGTTTCTATACTGTATCTTTGACTTACAATTTATTTAAAAGACATTGAAAGAAGAGACTTCTTTTCAGGTCATTCTTCCGTCAAAAAGACATAAAAACACCCAGTAAAGCACTTATTGAATATTTGTTGAATAAAAATGTGATATGATCAACTTATCTTGAAAAAAATAAGAGACATGCATTGTGACAGCAGCCCCCTGCCCATGGCAATAGCGTAAGAGCAGCTGAGTGCACAAGGGTCTCTTACCTTTGGGCCATCGGGACCATGTCCTCCAGCCATGCCCTTCTCGCCAGGGAGCCCAGTAATTCCTGGTTCTCCTCTCTCTCCAGGGTTTCCTCTTTCTCCCTAGCATGACATCAGAGCATCAGTCACAGTGCTTGATCTAAAGGTGGGTTAAAAGTGTTCCTGTAAAAAGGCTACTAATAGAGAAAAATTTGGAAAGGAGCGCTTATGGCTCACATTTTCTACTTCAGCTCTAAGAAATGAGAGAGTATTCTCATTTCACGTGACTATTTCTCATAAAGTTGATTTTCATCTTGTAAAAGAATCTAATCATTAAAAAAGCCTGTTTTAATAAAAGTTACATTTGCAAACTGAAGTCAATTGTAAACAAAATTAATCATGAAACAGAAAGCACTTACTCGTGGTCCTAAGGGGCCAACAGCGCCGGGATCTCCAGGAACACCCTATAAACACAATTTTAAAAGAAAGGAGAAAAGCATTGAGCTAGCTCTTAGGTATTTATTAGAAATCTTTCCAAACCACACACCTAATTTATTTCATTGTGCTATTATAAGGCTGAATACTCCACAATAGTGAAGAATGAAAAATATAGATATTTTTATAAATGAGACAATAACACACCTGTTGTTTAGAAACAGTTTTCCAGAAAATATACATTCCACCTGAGTATTTGGGGCTTTTTCGCAATGAGAAAGTATAAAATATTTTTACACAAAGGTAGCACATTTTCTTCTTTTTAGAGACAGCAGAATACATTCCAAGTGTCTCTTATTTCCTAATGGACCATGAAGAAGTTTGCACAGAGAGAAGTAATATCAATAGCAATAGAGAGCTGA
Source organism: Tympanoctomys barrerae (assembly GCA_002564285.1). Taxonomy (NCBI): domain Eukaryota; kingdom Metazoa; phylum Chordata; class Mammalia; order Rodentia; family Octodontidae; genus Tympanoctomys; species Tympanoctomys barrerae. The sequence goes on from NDGN011474587.1 coordinate 1,134, forward strand.
TCTTTTAAATGACACCAATTCAGTTCTATTTAATTGAGTAAATATTTCCCTGGATTTAATATAAACAGAGAGCTCAGCTGGGACTTATGAGTTCAAGCTAGTACAGTCACGTCTACATGAAAGCTTCAGTGTGTTCTTCACTGAAAGAATTTTTCATTTCAAAACTTCCTTCTTTTAAAAAGATAACAACTCATCTTATTTTCTAAGTGGCTTGTCCTCACTTTGGCATGATCTTCCAAAAATCCAAACCTGATGGATATTAGTCCCCATGTGAAAGTTCTTTATCACTGAAGAAGAACAAATTGGACCTAAATTGAGACTCTGTACAGCCTGTGCCCCAGTTTGCCCCCTCCAGTCTCATCTCCACACTCTTTTCAAGTTGGACCCGGAGGCTTGGCATACTGAACTTTGTCAAGGTGATAAATCAATCTGCAGGCCTCTGTACCTGCTCTTCCGGCTTCCTGGGGTGTTTCTTTCTCTTTCTCCACTTCAGCCACCAGCCAGCCTTCAGAGCACCCACAGTGTCATACCTCACCAGGGAACCTTTTCTCACACCCTCACCTCTGGATCAGATGCATCTTTTCTGTTTCCTATGGATAGTGTCTGCTTAGAGTATTTTACATACTTTACGATTGCACGTACCTTCGATTTTTCTCTCTCCTACTCCACTGTCACATGGGGGCGAGGCCCAAAAGTGTTCAGTAAATATTAGATGAGTGAAATTGCACAAGCAAATCACTCAGAAAGTTGGTGCTAACAGTGATTGGACAGGATATATCATGTCTGCATCTTGTACTATGAACAACTACTATGAAGACAATAATATGTAATGTATTAACTATTGTAACTGTCCTACTAACCTGTTTTGAAACTGTCTCATTGCTATTTGTTTCTCAATAAAGTTAATTTAAAAAAAAAAGAACCATCAGAGATCAACAGAAAAAAGAATAGAATAAATGCTAACACTGTGATAAATCACAGGGACCAGGATCATAGGCTCATACTATTGTGATAAATCAGAGAACCACGAATGTGCTCAACTTTGCAAAACCATTAGGAATGCCAGATACCCTTGGCAGCGAGACTGGCTTTCATGGAACCACTTCTGTGCCCCTGCTGCAGCAAATATCTTGCAGGACAGAAGGAGAAACAAGTATATAGGAAAGGAGCTTTCCATCTGGGAGCGTAAGGCAACAATTGAACACATAAAACAACCATAGAGCCAAGAATAACAGTGATAATTACGGCTCCATTCTTTCCTGCTGTTTGGAAGTGTTTTCTAATCCTTGAGAAAATATGTGCACTGTATTATAGGAGACATTTCTACATATTAAAAAGTTTCCAAAGTAACTTCACTTCTAAAGAGTTTGCTTGTATCTGATCATTGATTAACTGCAAATGAATCTGTCCTATTATCACCCAAGGAACTGACAGAAGCAAATAGTCCTTAGAAATGAGCCCAGTTGCACCAATAAAATTTTCTGGCCTTTTGGCCCAGCTGTCCTGCCTTGTGGCATATGTAATCAACAGGTATCATTGGACAGGACAGGCTCCGAATCACCTACTGCGCATCAAGTGCAAACCATAGCTCTTGTTTGTTTGGTTTGGTTCTTGGTTTTGGTTTTGGTTTTTTGCTGATTTTTTTTTGTCTTGTTTGTTGTTGTCATTGGGGCAAAATAAGGAACCTCATTTATGAAGTTGTCATGTACAGAATCTGCCAAAAAAAATGTGAACTCACTTCAGGAAAAGTAAAATAGCATGCTGTTGTTTTCCTACAGTTAGTGTCACCTCATGGGGGGTGGGGGGGGGCCTAAAGGATCCCAGACATCACAGAAAACCCACTATGCTGCCTGCACTTAGAGAAGAAACTGAAAATGCAAGCGATCTCAATGACTTGCAGTGGTTTGCCATACTAGAAATGTCAGGGAGCTCACAGCCACCCCTGTGAGCACATCTGCAATTGCAGAGGCCCAAGGTACCTGGGACTAATCTCGCCACGGCTCCATACAACAGTATTAAAGTATTTATACAAGTTTTTCTTTTCCTGAATTGTGTATACATTTTTGGCAGACTGTAAATAAAAATCCCCATATGTATTGTTTTGTGTCATTATCCAAAAAATTGTCATTCGCAGTGTGCATGATTCCGTGAGTGTTCAAAGAGATAACATGTACAAAGAAAACCACTCATAAAAAGTGACATCTTGAGCTATTATTATTTAAAAACTTACTTGATCTCCTGGCTTTCCGCCTTCCCCAGGAGGTCCTGGAGTCCCAGGGAGTCCCTAAAATGGAAGAAAGGAAAGTGAATCTGTAAAAATTTAATAGGTTACCAACATGAAGAGTTCACCTTTTACAATACATGGAGTCTCTATGACTATACATCAGCAAAAGATATTGTGTACCCAGGTTAAGGAAACATTCAAGAAAAATCTGTTCACATGCTTAGAAGAAAACTGCTTCTAAGAAAACATAAGAGCCTGTCAATTTACAGGGTTAGACTTCTTTAACTTGCAAACTATTTAGCAAAAAGAGAGAGAGAGAGAGACAGAGACAGAGAGACAGAGACAGAGACAGAGAACGAGAGAGAGAGATTAATAAAGCAAAATGTTCTTCACATCTACAGAATTTTCATGTCTGAGAACAACACTTGAAATTGCTAAATATGACTGGACATCACTTCTGAGGTTTTTATCACAAATTGTGATTATTTATGCTATAAAATACTAAAAGGTAAATATGTGCAGAGAAATCATGAAAATTGGGCAATAAGAAATTCTAGTGACTGTGCCAATTAAACTAGATAAATCTTAAAGCAGTTATTACACTAAGCCTTGTTCAGATACTGGGAGATTTCTGTGACTTAATTTGTTAATAATTGTGTGTTCAATCAGTTTTTAGGGGAAATCCATTCCTTATCTTTGAACCAAAATATTTGCTGCTTATCCAAACATCTATCTTACTGCCAAAAGAAGAATGATTTTTTGAAAGTTTGTGATCTCAAACGTATGCTTCCCTAATTTGTGAAGGCATTCACAGGAAGAAGCAATGGCGCCTGGATTCGCACATACCTGAAATCCAGTGGGCCCGGGAGGGCCCTGCTCGCCTCTTTCCCCAGCTAGGCCCTAAGTCACAAAGGAAAGAAAGACATGAATAGGGTGACATTTCTATTTCCACTTCCTGTTTATGTGAAGCCCTAGAAGCATTGATGTCTCTATATTTCTTCCAATAACATGCTCTTACTGCAACCAGATAATCAACTATTAAAAATCATAAAAGGGTACGATTTGAAGTCCTCGCTGGTAAGAAAATATTTTCTTAAAACAGTCAAGACTCTCACAGCATGTAGTTATATTTTTATCCAGACATAAAGCTTATGGATCCAACAGCAAAATTATAGGGAAATTGAGTAAATTCAATATGGAAAAACCCATTATTTTAATGTATCTAATCTAAAAGGGCAATGGTTTCCATTGTAGCGTGCTTCTAAGTGGCATAAGCAAAACTTAAATTTTCAAACCCAAAATGACTAAAGAAATTAAAGTTAACATTTTAGAAAGATATTTATACTACTCCACCCTAAAGCAACAAACACGCCAAACTATTTCTGATAAACCAACTTTAAAATGTAGGATGAAGACATAATCTCAAAGGATAAATATTATTCCTTTTTACTCCTCCAATAAATGCCAGCTTAAGCAATATTTATGAGATACATTACTGAAAGGAGGTACATATAACTCGGCATTTAAATATTTTGGTTTTCTAGTGTGTGTTTGCAGCGCCGCAAAACTGCTACAAGCAAGCATAAAAACTTGGTCCTTTTTTCTTCCCATTCCTTCCATTTACCCATCTCCCCCACAAGCAGATTGTATTCCGATCTCTGCAAAATCTACCTTCCTGGTTTCCTAAAATGAAATACATTGCAAAGTATTTCTTTGTCAAAATGTATTTCCTCCAGTTGATATATTCTTTGATGGTGACCCGTAAAGATGATGAGGTAACTTTTGTCACCAGATAGTTAGAAAGTTTAAATGAAAAGACCAATCGTTTTTAATGTATATAAAGATAGCTGAGATGATTGTACTACTAATTTCTATCAGGTCTTTGAAAGGAAGCTAGTGCTTATATTGTTTGATCAATTTTGCATGCCTACACCTGACAATCTTCAACTACTTTGAAGACAATAATATGGAATATAATAGCCATTGTTAATGTCTTATCATCTTGTTTTGAAATTCTGTATCTTTTTCTAATTCTGCATCGTTTTTAATTGTTTTTGTTTGTTTGTTTGTTTTGTTTCTTTAAAATGTACAAGAACAGGGTTGACCAAATAGCTCAGCGGATTAAAGTGCCTGCTTAGGCAGACACAGGGGTGGGGAGTTCAATCCCCAGGCCTGCTGTGCCAGCCCTGACCCCCGGAGCGCGCTGAGATGGCGATTGAGACTGTGCATGGTGGCGCATGCCTGTAATCCCAGCACTTGGAAGGCTGTAAACAGGAGGATCACTATGAGTTTGATCTATGCAGTGAGACCCTGTACACCCTGTCCTAAAATACAAAATAAAATAAAAGACCAATCATTTTATTTAAAAAGACAGAAAGCACAAGATTACAAGGAATCAAATGAAAAGATACAACTGAAATTCTCCAACCCTATGGATTCTCACTCATTTGCCCTGCAACCTCTTCATTAGCAAAATCTTTGACAAACCAAACTAAACAATGCAACACATAAAGACCATCCCTGAGCGATCACGTACCGGGGGGCCAACAGGACCAGAAGGACCAACTTCTCCATCTTTCCCCGGAGCTCCCTAGGGTCATAGGGAACATTTGTGAGGTGAAGTCGTGAGCATCTGGATAATTTCTTTTTTTTTTTCTTTAGTAGAAAATGCATAGTTACCCTCTGTCCAGGAACACCAGCATTCCCTGCTTCTCCAGGTTTTCCAGGGTCACCCTACAGAATAAATTGAGGCTGTTCCAAAATTCAACTGATTTGCTAAAACTTATGTTGGTCCCCAAATGAGAATTCTGAAGAGACAGCAAACACTGTACACCATACTCACACTGCTACCTTTGGGACCTGGAAGGCCCATACTCCCAGGCTGCCCTCGGATGCCTATGGAGCCTGGAGGACCCGGCCGGCCGTCTTCCCCAGGAGCGCCCTACAAGACAGACAGAGCCAGCAAAGTCGTGCAGTGTACTTCTCTGCACAGGACATCAATTGGCTCTTGCTTTTGCATATAATGAAAGTTATGCAACTTTAAAATGTTCCTCTATTTTAATGTTAATGAATCAGAACAGTTGGATAGGTATACTGAGTATATAGAACAGAGATTGCATCCTCATCCTGTTCATAAACTGAGTGTTCACATTTTCTGGAATTGTCATAAAAACAGGAGGAGTCTTCTTCCATTTACTCCAGGTCATGTTGCAGTATTAGGAATGGATTTAGAGTATACAAGTTGTCAAAATTCACTCTTATTTATCTCTTCCACTTATAAAATTAGATCTCCAGATAGAAGTATATTGTTAATAGGGGAATTCCACCAATATTGAAATTCATCATGTTAACTTTATCACCAAAGTAATTTCACTCTCAAGCATGCATGTTAATAAAATTTGATCTATATTTTGACTAATTTGAAAACACACAGCCCCTAAAATGTTGCTACCAAGGGGCATTATAAATATGTAAACATCCTCAGAATCCATCAAGGCAAAACCACTAACCTCAAGTAAATACCATTAGAGTTCTAGCCACCTAATATGTTCAGGATAATAAGTACTTGCTTAAATCACTTACCAAAGGCCCAAGTTTCCCTTCAGGACCTTGAACACCAGGATTTCCTGTCAGACCCTGAAAATAAGAAGCAACTGTGACTTTGTTCCCAAGTGGCAGCTGAAGTAAGATTCCCAAGAGGGAAACTCACACTATGTCATTGGCAACTGCATGTGACAGAAATTGTATAGTACACATAAATTTTCAAGTAACTTTTATTAAAATAAAGCTCAGGAATTGTCTTCACAAGAGACCATGCAAATTGTTTTAGCAAGAATTTTTTAAAAACTATAAAAATTAACTAACAGGAGTTTTTACTCATCAAGCGGCAAAGCTATTTATACACACTACTTTGAGAAAGGCAGACTAGAAGATACTGTGCTTTATATGCACCACAAAAATAACAAACTGGTATTTTCAAATTAATGAGTTGGGTCAAAACCATAAAACAAAACAAAACAAACTTTTCCCAGCTGTGAATGAGCTAAATTTAAAGAAAAAAAAAAAAGATTCAAGACCTTCAACAAGTGCCCAAAGGATTTCTTTCACTTGAGGTGGTGGGGCGCTGCAGCATGCTTACCCGAGCACCTGGAAGGCCAGGTTCACCTGGACGCCCTGGGTCTCCCTGGCCTCCTTTGGGTCCTGAGGAGCCCACAGGACCACGCTCTCCTTGAGCACCCTGCTCCGAAACACAGAAGATGAGTTGGGGTCAGCAGGGAGCAGCAAAAGCAAACAGGGATGAAACCCTCCCCTCCTAGTTCCCCCCAATGTAAAGTTTCATCAAGAGGAAAACAATTTCTTGAAAACAATATCACCTCCCATTTTGCTGTCATTTGTGTTCCCTGTAAATAATTGGCTCTGCCCTCATCATTAACCAATGAAACATCTGGCTAGCGCCAATAATTTAGGTTTTTTCTTAAAGAGTATTTTGAAAATGTCTAAACTTCCAACTAAAAGATATATGCTATATCAGTTAAAGTGTCTATAAGCCATTGTTCTCAGATTGTCCCTGGAGAAATTGAAAACATGATCCCATATTCTTTCTTTCTTTCTTTCTTTCTTTCTTTCTTTCTTTAGTACAGGGTCTCACTACGCAGCTTGGACTCACAGTGATCCTCCTGCTTTCAGCCTCCCCAGCACTAAGAATGCAGGCACGTGCCACCATTCCCAGTTTGGGTGGCTGGCTTAGCTCACTAGGGTCCCTGCTGTGCTGGGAATCAAACCCCAGCCTCTGCTCTTTCCTAAGCAGGGGCATAGTCCACTGAGCTATCTCACCAGACCTGAGCCCATATTCATTCTCTTTTAGATCTTTTGATGCCAAAATACTACACAAGATACGTTTTGGCTAGGCCACCATCTTTCTGGACCTGGAGTCCTGTGCACCAGAGTTACATCACACACTAGAAAACAGTCTTTTGGAGCAGCTCGTGCATGAGCATTGCATTGGCAGAGCGATCTCACCTTCGGGCCAGGTAAACCATCTGAGCCTGGAAAGCCACGATTGCCAGGAGCACCCTACAAAAGGCCAAATGCAACTCTTAATGGCTATTGACAATTTTGCGATCAAGTGAATAATTTTTATTGTCAGTATCATAAAGTTGTAGGGGCTGTGATCAATCTAACATACCAATAGGTAATTAATAAAGATCATGCACCAGACAATTCCTCAAATGAAAAGAATATTCTAATGATTTACAATAAACTTATACGGAGAATAATTAATATGTACACTGGCGAGCCAAATCACCATATATGGAAATCAAAAGGTCCACAGCATGCATTAGTGTTGCCTTATATTAGAAGCCCCTGGAATCCTCCAAAGCTCTATGTCAATCTGAGATTATTGTCCATACCAAGCTGCTTCATAGTACTCTAATCACAGAAATCTTTTCTTATCTTTAAATGGTATTAGCAAGTCCTTTCCGACCCTCCTAGCTCAGCTGTTACTTTCTCCTCCACTAATAATGTTCTTTCTTCTTCACTGGATGTCAGCCAAACACTATCTGCTAAAAGGACGCTACTTCCTGGACACTTAATCTAACATGCAGCACTGCCACGTACTCCCAAAGTCTTCTTCTTTAATAGTGGACGTGGCACTTACTCCAGTGTGGGATGTGTTTCCATCCCCCTGTTGATTAGCTCATCACTTACCTCTCCACTGAGGTGTAGGGTCTTAACAGCCTACACCTGAGTGCGGGGGCCACAGCTTCCTGTTTACTGATGCGATCCAAGCACAAAAAGCTCCAAAGGGTGTGGAGCAGTAATTCAGTTAATATTTGTTGAAGAAATAAATGAAGAATGACTCACCATTTGGCCCTTTTCATAGACAAACAACTCTTATACTATACAAAGTACCTGCAGAATATACCTTGACTGCTTTGGTTTCCCTACTTATCCCAAAGTATAGTCATGCAGTTCCTCTACAGCTCTATGAGTGCATTTTATTACTCAAATGTACCCTTTCTCCCATGGGGCCTGGAGGACCGACTGTCCCTGGGTCACCTCGAGGGCCCCTCTTGCCTTCTTCCCCAGGTGGGCCGATCGGACCTTGAACACCGTGTGGCCCCTGTTGAAATCAAAATGACAGTTACCAAGGAGAGTCATGTGGATGATAATCTGGAGGCTTGTTTAACAAGGCTAAGTCCAAAATTTTAAAGTGTATTAAAAGATTAAAGTATTTTCATCCCAGGCTATTAATATTCCCAGTTATTCTAAAGATTTGAGCTTTTGAGTTGTACACTTCTGAAGGGCATTTATGCACTTATAATTGAAATAAATGAAGACTTACTGGTTCCCCCTTGGGGCCAGCTTCTCCTTTGAAACCTGAAACTCCTGGATCACCCTAAAATAAAATATCAGTCATTGATATCAAGAGACAGCAAGTATCTCACCAACCTGCTCTAGGCAGCTGCAGTGACTAGACTATACCATTTTCAGCTGCTAAGTCTACATTGCACTGGTGTTAGGATGTAATCATTTTTTTTAATTTTGCAAATATTGTAGACTATATGTAAATTTTTATAAAATTAGTACAACTTGTTAGTCCATTTTACATTGGTCTTCAAGAAGTTTGTTTTTAAAAATATGGTTTTATCACACACATTACTGTAATTAAAAATATTCATTTGTTCAAATATGATCATTGAAATTAGAACTAACAAGGAGCTGGCGAGACAGTTCAGCAGTCTAAAGCACTTGCTTAAGCAAGCTTAGGCAGGCTCAGGAGACCGCGGTTTGATCCCTGGCACCACATGCCACACCAGCCACGCCCTCAGGGCAGGCTGAGCCAGCAAAAATAAATAAATAAAATATAAAAAAAACAAAATTAGGACTAACAATGACAATTACTGTAAGTGATTTTACTATAAGTTTATTTTAGGATAGAGGCTTGTTTACTCAAAATGAGAATAATTTTATACTCTATTTCTAAAGAATTCGTAAATTTCGAAGTTATTTGTAGAATGTCCTACTATTTTGCAAATGTGTCTTGGAACATTACTTGCAGACTATTTTGCAGGAAAAATTGCAAATTCAGAATATGGCAAAAATCAACTGTGAATTATCAACATTTATACATCAAGAAATTTCTCATAATCATTTAGAAAACCTTTATCAGCATATACCAGCATAGCCACACCATTTAGAACAGAATCTAAAATATTTGTTTAAGTAAGTAGTAGGAGAGAAAATTTTTGGTTTTATGTACCA
>NDGN011474595.1:0-10507 GCA_002564285.1 Tympanoctomys barrerae
CTTCTGCCCATATTCTTTTTATATCATTTGTATTGACTCCTTCTTTCTCATTGATGCCTATGATTCTCACGTTGTTCATCTTTGCATCATCTTGCATGTGATGAATTTTTTTCCTGCATCCTAGTTCTTTTTGAGAGATCTTTTCTTACCTTTTCACTAGCTGTGATGGTATCTTCAAGATCTGAAACTCTATCTTCACTTTTACTCAAAGAGTTTTGCAATCTTGTAATAAAGATTTTAAATTCTTCCATATCTCTTTGACTCTACTTCATAAGATCTATTTCTTTCCTGTATTGTTCATTCAAGGAATCCATTGTTTTTCTAATATTGTCTATTTTTTTTATCAGTGTTTTTTTAGAAACAGATATTAATTCTTTTACAACCAAGATTATTTATTATCTAATTTCCTCCATATATTTCTGCGTTAGGTTCTTTACTTCAGATGCTATTTATTCAGAGATTTCTTTTTTTATTTTGGAGATTAATTCTGATCTGGGTTCCTCTATATTTTTCTGCTTTTGCTTCTTTACTTCAGATGCTATTGACTCAGACATTTCAGCTGTGTGCTTCCCAAGCTCTTCTATACTAGTGTCTTCTTTATTTGCTCGGTGTATGCTTGGGGTTTGAACTTGCATTTTGCTCCTTCTCTTTGTCATTTTGTATAGCACTGTCCTCTGACCTTTGGTATAGAGCTTTGTTGCAGTTATAACCTTAGCACCTACTGAAATTTGGGTCAGATTTATGAAATTTGAATTCATCCAGTTGTAGCTGGCTTGGGTCTGGCTGCTCTGCTCAGTTTCTTCCTGCTGCATACCTTGGTAGTGAGCCTGTTATGCTCCTCTGGCAAGATCGAAGTTCTGCTCCTGTATTACCTTGTTGTTTCTTGCCTCTACTCTGTCTTCAGGGACTTCAGCTTCAGGGTTTCACCCCAGGCCTGTATGCCAGGTCTGGGCAGGGTCTAGAGGGTACCATCAGGAGCAGGGGAGTGGAAATCTCTCCCACACACTTGCTGGGCCTGGTTTTGGGCTGGCTCCGGTGGGTTGGAGTGTTCCCAAGAGCTCTGCAGAAAGTCTCACTCATGCAGGTGTCTCGGTTGGATCTGGAGGGTTCCAGTGGGCACAGGGCAGTAGGGAAGCTCTCCCTTACCCTCACTGGGTCTGGACTTGGCCTGGCTCTGGAAGGGTGGAGGGGTCTTGAGAGTGTGGCAGAAAGTCTCACTCATGTGAGGTCTTGGGCTGAATCCAGAAGGCTGGAGAGGTCCCAAGAGTGTGGAGGAAGGTCTCATTTATGTGGGACGCTGGGTTGGATCCAGAGAAGTCCAGTGGGCACAGGGGATCAGGGAAGCTTTCCCACATATTCACTGGGCCTGGGCTTGGGCTGGCTCTGGAGGGGTGGAGGGGTCCTGAGAGCTCTCCATTAATTTTGATAGTTTTGCATATACCTTAATCTGGGCTGGAAGTGATTTTCTTTCAAGATCTGATATACTTCACTCTAGGTTCTTCTTGACCTGATGATTTGTGTTGGGAAGTCTGCTGTGATCATGATAGGCTTCCCTTTAGAGATGATATGTTTCTTTCTTCAATAGCTTTTGATATTCTCTTCTTGTGCTGAATTTCTGGGACCTTAATTATCATACATGTAGATATAGATTTATTTTGGTAATGAATAATTGCAGTACTATATGCCTCAATTAACTGCATGATAGCTTCTTTTATCATGCTTGGGAAATTTTTTTTATTACTTCTGCCAATATTCTTTTTATATCATTTGTGTTGACTCCTGCTTTTTATGTTAACATCTACCAGTCTCATATTATTTTTCATTGCATCAACTTACAGATGCTAAATTGTTATTTCCTGGATCCTTGTTATTTTTAAGTCTTTTTCTTTCATGATCACTAGCTACAATACTGTCTTCAACATCTAAAAATCTATCTTCAGTTATGTTCAAGAACTTTTGGCAGCTTTCTAAGGAATTTTTAAATTCTGGCATATCTCTTTGAATCTGTCTTATATATTGTAATGCTTTTTTATAGTGTTCCATCAAGATTTCCAATATATTCATATGGTCCTCTATTTTTATATCTTCCTTAGATATGCTGAGCAATTCTTTCATTATGGTGTCATTTAATTTTTTACCTGAGAGACTAGTTCTGATGTGATTTCATCTATAACCTTATCGAGTTGTTTCTTTATTTCAGTTGCTATCATTTCAGAAATTTCAAGTGAGTCACTTCCAATTTCTTCTATGCTAATGCCTTCTTCTCTTGTTTTGGTAGGGCTTCTGTTCTCATATTCCATTTTGCTCCTTCTTCTTGTCATTTTTTATTTCAGATTTCTTTTTTGGTGTGTGTGTGTGTGTGTGTGTGTGTGTGTGTGATCATCCTTGTGATTTTTGTTAGTAGGTACCTATATAAAGCTTTATCAGGTAACCAAATCAAGCTTTATCAAGCTATGTCTAGTAGGTAGCTAGTACTAAGGCCTCTCTTAAAAGATCTGTTCTTCATAGTTATCTTTCCTGTTTAAGGCATTCCTGATTTGTGTCTGATCCAACATCCTACCTTTTCTACTAATTAAAAGTGAAATGTTCATTTCTGTTTGCCTTGTTCCTAGTCTTTTGATGTAGATCTTTTGCATTTTATAGAAGGGTCTAAAGGGTGTTCAGGGTCTCACTACAAGATTGGACTTATACTGATCCTCCTGTATAAGTCTCCCAATTTATACAGTCTCCCAAATGCTGGGATTACAGGTGTGTGCCACACACCCAGTCTCAATTGGTGTCTCATTGCACCCCAGGTACAGGGCCAGCATGGTGCTTGCAGGTGCTTTGATCCACTGAGGTATTAGGCCAACCCCAATTTTTGTACTTTAAATCATAAGATCTGTCATTTGTTGGTTCCTATTTTGGACTTTCCTTCCCACTATTTTTCTATGTTCATCATATGCATCCTAGTCCAGGTCCTATCTTGTAGCTATCAGCCCCTGATGGCCTGGTCCCAAGGTGTAGGGGATGGGAGCTACACTTTGGCTCTTCTTGCTGAGCTGGTTGCTGAGTTCTGTGTGCTCCTCGTGCTTGCTAACCATTTTGTGGAGTTGGTGGATGGTACAATTACACTTAAATTTTGGTTGGCTTATCTCTCAACTGTACCCAAAAAGGCAGCATGATTCTGGAGGATTTGGATAAAGAGGACTCTGATGCCTAAAAGGACATGGTAGTTCTTACAATCAGATAAGAATCAACTACCTTAGGAATCAACTAACAAAAGGACTACATGCTACATTAATAATTTCTTGTATATTCATACCTTCAGGGACTCTCTTATTAGTGAGTCTAACAGTAGTGTACATTCATTCCTCAAGGGGAACAAATTATACTTTGTTTACAATCTATTTTATAGGAGAACCACTTAGAAATAACCCTGGTTTAGTCTCAGAACCTATATTTTGTCTCTATTTCAATAGCTGTTCTACCTTTTATAGTTCTTAGCTGAGACTGAATGCTGTAAAAAAAAAAAAAGAAAGAATATGGAGATTGTAAAAGGAGAACAAAAGAAATTTAAAGACTTGTGTATTTCATGCATCGTGCATTAGTAATTATCAAAAAGATGGCTAGAAACCTGCTTTACAGTGCATCCTCAACAAAAAAAATACAATACATTTATGGGAGATTGACAAGAGACAGGGGCTTGAGTTTTGCGGAAAATAACTTAGGAAAAGGTAAAATATTGTATTTTATTATGTAAATTCCTCCACTGCTGGCTCCAGGTTGATAAAGATCTGTAACTGTCCTTGCCCTTTTTTTTCTGCATAGCTTTATAAATGTGCCCTATTTATGGGAAAATGGAGGGAGGCAGAAAAATTTCCTTGTTTATGTTTGGTTTTAGTTGTGTTCAGTTCAAAAAGAACATGATACCACAGTGTCTTTTGTGGCTTGAATCTTAAATCATCTCCAAAAGCTTTTGCTTTGAAAGCTCGTTCCCCACCAAACTGTGCTATTGGGAGGCATGGAGGTGAGCTTAGTTGGAGGAAGTAAGTCACAAGATATACTCTTAAAGGGTGTAGTTTGTCCTCTGCACAGATTTTCTCTCCACCTTTTGCCTCTTATGAAGTGAGCTGTTTGCATTACAATGTTCACCATGATGTTCTACCTCCTCTGGACCCAGAAACATGGGCACAAAGTGATAATGGATTGAAATATCTGAAACCATGAGCCAAAAACAAGCCCTGTCTCCTTTAAACTGTTTATGCCAGATATTTTGCCACATTGATAAAACCTGACTGCCATGGGAAGATGTAATGGGGTAGCAATTCTGGTTTATACTGCTATAGCACTTCTATCAAAAAGTAACATAATTTCCCCTAAATCTTTTCCTGATTATTCTTGTAATTTTACAATTTTGTTCAAATTGGAAAATTTGATGAGCAAATATGCGAGCCAAATATGGAGCCTATGAGCTTGCAGAGTTTCCTGCTTTGTCTGTATAATGATATTACTTGACAAGATCCTCTCCCCAGCAAACCACAGGCACTAGACTTAGATCCCAGCTTCTAATATAGCTATAGTTACAAATAAGTAACAAAGTAGCCATTTTCATACACTAGTAATGGTGACACACATTTAAAGCAAAGCAAAGAAACTATCATTTTGAAAAATGTTCCACTAGCACAGGCATCAGTTACATGTGGTTATCCTAGTCTCTTGCCCCATTAGATTAGACTTATTTTTCTCAGATGTTTATGCACTACACTCTAAACACAGGTTTAGTAACCCTTCAAAAAAAATACTTCCTTTAGGCCAATAGTATCCTGTCCAGTATGTGTATAATTAGCTACATGCATTTTCCAAATCCTGTAATACATTCTAAGCAAGAATTTATTTTTTCTCTCTCTTAAAACAAATAAAATGAGTGGCATTCCAGAAATATATATTTGTCTTAAATATTCTCAGGTTTCCTTATCTATTTTTATATGGAGTAACATAGCTCATATTCCACTGATATAAGAAATAATGAATTTTTGCCTTTCGTTCTCACATAATTTACCTTGAATGAAAGAGTTGTCTTCAGCACATCTGGTTACAAGACAGAACAATGAGATGTTTGTAACAAATAATGCTGCATAATGCAGCATTTCAGTTACATGGAAAGTAAATGTTCATAGAGATGAGAGCCGTAATTTATATTTGTTCTGAAGATGGACACCTGTAACGGGCAATTTCCCTCTAGTAGTTATCTTTATAGAATTAACAGTGATTCAGTTCTACATTTGACAATTGAGCCATACTGAATTTGTGTACTAATGTACCTTCAAATAAGTAAAAATGCTTTTTTTCCAAGTCAAAAGCAAGTATTTTAAGAGTATAAGATTGCCTTGACAAGCAAAAGCAGATGTTAAAAGGGGACATCTATTTTTTGGTTAATAATATTCTCTTTAAAAAGCTTATAAAGAAAGGAAATCTGTGTTTTTTTTTCCATTAGCATCTTATTGTGAAAAAGTATTTTTCTTTAAGATGATATTAAGTACATAAATGTATGCTGACTCCCACTGCATGGAAATATACTTGACCTTTGACCACTGTAAGAAATGAATACCTAGGATTAAAAAAAAATCAGTCTAGTATGTGGTGTGTGTGATAAACTAAAATAATTCAAAAGAAACAATGCCTTAGAGACTGAATTTGAGTTCACAACCCTAAATATATTATTAGTGATATGAATATTGATTAAAGGCTAGAATATACTTGCTTGCATTTATACACAGTCTCTTGCCATTACCTGCTGTGTCCCAATGTAGAACACTAAGACTTTAATCTTAGCTTCATCATTCCTAAAATACCTATAATTACACATTATACTTAAATAGGACCCTAATTATAATTACATTATCACACATAATGTTTTTATAACAATATCCAGTATATTGATGTGATTACAAAGTATCAGTTCTCATCATCGTCAGAGCTTATGAACAAGGCCCAAAGCTGGCATCTTGGCCTACTGTTTCATCCTGAAAAGAAATTTAAAAAATTGTAGAAGAAAGGTCTCCTTGACCTCCTCCTTCTGTATTGGTCTACTTTTGGTTCCTGGGACATGTTATCTGACTGTAGGGAAGAAGGGCTTATGGTAGTGCCTTATTTCACAAATGCTTTTGTTTGCTATTTGATTTGTAAACAGATGAGTTTGGCAAATTTTTGTCTCTGCTTGCCAACTTTGCATCAGATGTCAAACTGAAACCCAAACATCTTTCCCAGATAAACAGAAATGTGGCCATCATTTCTAACACTGCACAACAAATAAAATTAGTGAACCTAGATACCTATCCAATTTGGCTAAAATTTTCATCAGTTTTCATCTAAGGCAGGTGATTCTGAGGCAGAGCACCATGAAGGAAGGGTGTGTTATCACACATCCAGATGGAAGAGACCAGCAGTATTCTCCAGCTTCTTACTGCCCCTACCAATGACTCTGTCAAGGCAATTGACAGAAGTGGAAGATTACTTATTTGTTTTAGGACAGAAAGAAGAAAACGAAAAGAACAAATGAAGCACAAAAGAATTGTTCAGGAAAAAAGAGTGCTTTGAAGGAAAAAAAGGTAAGTGCTACAAGCTGAACAGACCACTGCAAGAACAAGAGGAGCAGCACAGTGAATCACGGCCACCCTTCTACATCTTCTTTGATAGTTGATCCAGATAGTCCTGTTACCAGGTAGTTCCTTTAGAAAGGGACTCACACAGTCATATGACAGGTATCTTGCCCTGTGCCAAGGAGGAACAAGGACACTAATAGGAATAGGAATAAAAAGGCTTCTCTAGGCTCTGAAGCTCATGGCAATCACATCCACCTTTTGTCTTCTGTTGATGTACATGGCTTTCTGTAAAAACACACAACCCCCCTCAGTCTTTGTGTAATTCAATGTAATGGGCTCACTCTTTGTTTTTTGGAAAACTGATAAGCACATCCAGGAGCTGGGGGAGTGAAGAAAGTTTAATTAAACAAGTAAGAGAGCATTCCTGAAGCAGTGATTTTCCAAACAATGAAACCAGTATGTCCTGTACTGGAAGAGACATTCATATAGGGGAACTCATCATCACAAGTGGAGGTGGGCCCATTCTTTAGCACACTTAGTGCATAGCCATGCACTGTTATTAAAAAAAAAAATAATGGTAGGCAGAAATGCCCTTAGGCTAGAAATATAATATCACAATGGGCAAAAGAATGAGACTGAATGACTTGTAGATTTTGGCTAGTTCCTTGTAAATTTCTTTGGAAGGTTTTAATGTGAAGCAAAATAGCAATATTGAAAGAGCATTATCAGACATATAAAGGGTCAGCTATTTCCCATAAGCATCAGTGATCATCCCCAGAGGCACCTTCTAATCTGAAATCTTCCATTGCACACAACTTACATTACATAAAATTCTGTGCTTTCTCTTGTAAATCTCACCCTTGTTATAGAGAGATCATATGGGAACCATTCAGCAGAGGATAAGAAATACTTTTTCATTCCTACTTTATCATCTTAATGATAATGTACCATAGATGAAAATAGTATTGTAAGATATATTTTTAACACAACTAAATTTTTCCCTCCTCCTTCCCTTTCTTTTATCTCTCTCTCTCATGAAGCTTGTCACATTGGGTTTTCTTATGGGAACTCAGACTTCCTCATTACTGGAGGAGCTCAGGAACTCACTGTTGCTGAGGATGGCTGTGGTACATTCAGGGGAGCTCTATTGCTTATTTTGAGCATTGCTTCTTAGCTCAAGTTCAGATTCCTCAGCTTGCCAGCACAGATCCTTCATCCAACTGGCATAGACTTCCTAGCATCCACCACTGACCTTTGGGCCTTTCCAGCACATATCTATGAAGTAGGTCTGCATGGGACTTTGTTGTGTGCTCTAGGCCTCAAGTGGGGCTGGTGAGGCATTGCTATGAGCTCTAGGCCCTCAGCTGGATTTGTTAATATTTAGTGTATGGATAGACCTTGTGCACTTGTAGTATGATGTTCTTGTTGATTCATTTACACATTATCATTAAAAAATGCATCCTGTACTATATTGGTCACCTTGCAAAAACCCCCAAACCATAACAACCAGTCTGATTCAGTTTTGTCCTTTTTTTGCTGATATTTTTATCTAGTTGACAACGTGATGCTAAGGTCCGCTATTACAGTTTTGTTAGTGCCTATTTGATTTTTCCTCTCCATTATTATTTGTGCTACAGTTTGGTGTTTCCATATTTGATACATATAGACTTATGATTATTATCTCTCTCTTGGAGATTTGCCCTAATAAATATGCAGTGACCTTCTTTATCTCGTTTGATTATTCTTGATTTGAAGTTCACATTGCGTGTGAACAGAAAAGCTAACCTTGCTTTTTTGTGTGTGTTCCTCATTTATGAAATATTCTTTTGCATCCACTGATTTTCAGTCTATTTTGTTTAATGTACTTTTACTATATACTACATTGTTGAATGTTGCCTCTTGATCCAATCTGGTAGTCTATTTCTTATAATTGGTGAGTTGAGGCTATTTATACTGTTGGTTATAACTGATATGTACTGATTTATCTTTGTCATGTCATTTTCCTGAAGTTGGTTCTCTACTTTTCCCAGTGTTTAATTGCTTGTCCTGTTTAGTGGTTTCTTTCTGTTGTTGCTTTTATA
Organism: Tympanoctomys barrerae; assembly: GCA_002564285.1. NCBI lineage: Eukaryota > Metazoa > Chordata > Mammalia > Rodentia > Octodontidae > Tympanoctomys > Tympanoctomys barrerae. Next base: position 8,666 of record NDGN011474595.1, read on the forward strand.
ACTGTGCTAATTTTTAATCTCTTTCTAGACTATCTTTCAGATAATGAATTTCTTTTTGTTGTTCTTTGTCATGGAAGCATCCTAATTCTCAATTAATTTTTTTGTCCTGTCATTGTGTTTATATAAAATTCAAAAAGAAGAACTGTATGAGACAGAAGTCAGAATTGCTAGAGGTGACTCATAGCAGATTGAGTGGGTCTTTTGGGGTGGTAATAATACTCTATTTCACTTTCTGATAATAAAATATTTTTAAATAATTTATAGAGAAGCAAATAGCAATGAGAAAGTTTCAAAACCAATTCGTAGGACAGTTCAATACTCAATATTGTTGTCTTAGTGGTTAGATTCTTTTGTCAGTGACAGCCATGTGGATGAGTCATGCCATTGCTTGACAATTCTCTCTCTGTAAAAGCCTGAGAAAGTGTTTTCTCTCCATGTGACTCTCCTTGGGTACACTCTACATCATCGATCACTTTCCTCTATGGTCCTGTAATCTCCTTGATCAGAAAATTTGGACACAACTGAGTTACATGATGTTACAGTACAGGTTCTCCTATGTACTGATCCTTCACTGACCTTGAAAGGGTAGGGCCAAAATGTTGCCTGTCCTTACAGCCCTTCTTCTCTGATTTTTGGTCTGCAAACTTAGGTTGTTAACCCTCCAGAAGAGAAGCTTATTGTTATTACTCTACAACATAGGCAGTTAAGCTTAATCTCACTATCTGGCTGAATATCAAACTTCTTAGGTATAACATGGAACATGTATTTTCCGTCAAGTAATGATATGTTAACTGTAAGTCCCTACAGAATTTGATGAAAAAAATTTAAAAAACAAAAATATTAAAAAATAGTAGTAAACAATTACATATTTTTACACAGAAGTTTAGAAATCTAACTAGATACAACATTGTACCAAGACAGTGCTGTGGCATTTTTTTCTTGTATCTAGTTTTCATTTTTAACCTTTTTTTATTATTAAACAAACATTTACTGGAAAAAGAGTATGGCAGGAATTGATATATCATGGTAAGCAGCATGTGTTTAGAAGACCAGAATGACAGGCACTCCAAGCATGACCCTACTATTGCACATTGTTATCTTCAGTGCAGTTGCTTAAGTCACAGGTATCAGTATATATAGTTAGTGACAGTGAGAATCCTACCAATTAATTGCTAGTTTTGAATACATGTTGAAGATTCTCAGAATCATTGTCTTACTGATGTTGTACATACAAATGTATGACTTTGCCCCATCATGTTTCCTTGCTTTTCTCCTTGCCTTCTCTCTGTTGTCTAATCCTCAAGTTCTCACTTACCTTTTAATTGTGGTATGACTTTCTATTTTTATTTCTTCTTTTGAGTTCCTATACTGGAGAGACTATATGAAATTTACACATATGGGTGTGGTTTATTTCACTTAAATCTTCGAGTGGCATTCACTTAAATATGAAGGCTTTGCATTTATTATTTATTATTGCTGAGTAATACTCCATTGCATAAGAATACTACATCTATTTCATGCATTCCTCAGGTGAAGGACATCTTGGTTGTTTCCAAGAGTTGGCTATCACAAGTTGTGCTGCTATAAACATAGATATACATATATCACTATGATGTGACATTTTTAGTTCCTTTTGGAAAATTCCTAGTAGGGGGATAGCTGGCTTGAATTGGATTTTCAGTCCTCTTTTTCTAAGGAGTATTCACACTGATTTCCATGATGGTTGTACAAGTCTACATTCCCATCAGCAGTGGAGAAGGGTTCCTTCTCCCCCACAGTCTCTCCAACATTTGTTATTGGTTGATTTCTTTATGATAGCCATTCTTTCTGGAGTGAGATGGT
>NDGN011474602.1:0-24208 GCA_002564285.1 Tympanoctomys barrerae
AGAGAGAGAGAGAGAGAGAGAGAGAGAGAGAGAGAAAGAAAGACTTTTTTGAAGGGGATTCATGGAAATATACCTTTTACTGTAATACATTTAAAAATACTTCAATTCATTATACTACTTGATCAAATCTAATAAAAACAAAAGGAAAAGATTCCCATTATTGCATTACTAAGAAGTGAGCACACTTAGAACATTTTGATTTATTTTCTTCTAGTCTCTTTTGCTGAATACAATATTGTTTTATATACTGTAGAATGTATCATACACATAACTGGAAATATACATATATATCGTGGTCTCACAGTGTTTTTTTCATGTGATTAAAAAGACTTTATAAACACAGGTTTTAGTATCACCTGTTTCCTTGCACATTACCGTTACCTTTGTCATTTACTATGTCGCCTTCAAGATCATTGCCATTAGCATTTGTTACACATATGACAAATCACAGGTACGTGATTTAAAGACAGTGTGCTCTCTTCTTGCTTTCACATTAATGTTTGTATACTGAGATAAATATCATCAATGAAAATGAAGATTTTGAAGAGAATAGCACTAATCTGTAAACCTCGTTCCCCTGAAAGAAAATTCAGGACCACTAAATTAGTTTAACTGGCAACAAGGTGACAGTGACTCTGATAATGTCCTTCTGCTCTATTGGAAAGTTACAGCTGAATAGGGATATATATCTAACTGCCTTTCATTTGTTATTTTTGGATACCAGGAATCAAGCTCAAGACCTTGTACCTGCCAGGAGGGTGCTTGTGCAACTGAGCTGTATCCCTAGCTCTTTACCTACATTTCTTGAGAGAAATCACCTAACATTATATAACCACTTGTGGAAAAATAACATTTTTTTTCTTTTTAAATTGAAAGACTGGAAAACAAAGCATTTCTTTGTTTTTTTGTTCCCAAGGAATGAAATCACTTAAAGATGGGTTTAATGCCTCAGTGCAATTCATAAAAATCCCTTCCAAGAATACATAGGCACCATTCAAGGCTTGGTAGGTTATTTTAGAATCAATCACAGTAGTGGCCTTTTGTAGATTAAAATCCACTATTTTTTTCTGACCATGCAGCCTCTTGAAGCAACTGAGAGGAATAAAAGCACATTATTTCTTTAGCTTTCAGAACTAAATCTTGTAATTTTCATCAACAGAACACATTCAGAGTAAAGTTGTTGCTGACTGGATTTGATCACTGAGTGTTGCCGCAAGCTTTCTTGTCCATTGACCTCTTCCATGATCTGCAGAGATGCAGTGAGAGAGAATGTGTGAGAGAGAGACAGAGGGAGGGAGGGAGAGGGAGAGAGACAGAGAGAGAGAGAGAGAGAGAGATACAGACAGACAGACAGACAGACAAACAGACAGACAGACACAGAGACAGACATACAGACACAGACAGAGACAGAGACAAAAACAGAAAGGTTATGAAGAAGGAAAGGTGAAGAGGAAGGGCTGGGACCATGGAGAAAAAACTCCTGACCACTCATCTTCTCTCCCCTCCCATGAAGGTCAAGAGTGTGCTAATCATGTGTGGGGCGCTGATGGTCTGTAATCCTTTGTCAGGGTAACTGACAGTGAAGTCTGCACTTTCACAGCTAATGATAAATAGAGCTTTTAAAGGTTGTAATTTCTTGTTTAACCAGTGCCAGTTGCAAATACTTTGTACTGAGAAATAATTCCTCTCTGCCAAATAAAATACAGTGGAAGTCTGTGGTGTGTTTTTCAGCTTATTGTTCATTGCAGCTTGCCTGACAGAGCACTTTCTATGCAGGAGAGAAATGCTCAGGCTGTCCGGCTGCCAATTTTAGTACAGAAAGGATTTTTCTTGTGGAAAAGACTTTAAAAAATTTTTCTCTAGCAAACACTAACAAAGTTTTATTTTTATTTTTTACTTTTTATTCTTTTGCAGAACACTGTGAGAGGAGTCAGTGTTTGCTTCCTTCTAGTTTGGTTCCTTTGAGAGTGTCACTGGGTCCCTTTTCTTTCCCTGTCTTGTCCGGAGCTCTTGTTCAGACACAGCTCTTCCCAATAACAGTCAGGAGGCTGGTTTCCCAGTCAGCCCACAGAGGACTGACAGGCACAGTGGGATTAAGGACGATTCCCCAAAGGTCCTCCTCCACCTCCTGACAGAAGGAAAATGGACAATAAGCAGTGGCTGCAGAGTAAGGAGAGACACAGAGTTACAGTAGCTCAAAGAAGGCAGGCTCGCTGGGGTCTACACTGACATTACTGCCTGGAGGAATGAAACAAAGCCAACACAAAAACAGTGGGAAATGCCAGTGTGCTGGGTTTCAGTGCTCTCAGTGGATGGGTTTTCTGTATTCTCCTGCTTATGTATATGCTTGTATTTCAACGTCAGTGAAGTTACCAACTTAAACATTCTGTGGTCATTTTTAAGCAAATAAATTGTCATACTTGATTTTATGCTTTTATACTATTATTATTATTATTAATCATATTGCTTGAAGTGGAACTCTATAGGGGCCCAGGAACTTCACCAGGTCCTTGGTGAAGTAGGAAGGCTGGGAGCCCATCAAGCTAAGCTCGGCTTTGGAGAAGCAGTGGCACTGCAATTTCTCTACAGAGGTTGTATGAATCTTGAGATTTGTTTCTCTCGCTTTTACTTCTTGCCAAGGCTTTCTGAATCTTGGTTTTATTAAAGAATTATATGCTTATATGTCATTCTTTCTAGAATCCATACTTCCTCTTTTGTTCTTTCTCCTTTTTCCTTTCTTTTCAATACTGGGCTTGAACACAAAGCTTTCACACTAAATTGTATTCCTAGCCTGTTTTAAGAGCTTTTTTTTCATATAGGATCTTATTAAGTTGCTAAATTGCTCAGGATGGGTTCAAACTTGTGATCCTACTGAATCAGTCTCCCAGAGTTCTGAGATTACAGGTTTATATACACTGTACCTGACCCATAATTTTTTCACATGTACTTTGGGATTCAGAAAAATAGCATTAGGAGAATTAGAAACAGACCTAGACAGTAGAGAATATGGAAGAGACATGGCAGAAATTTGGGAAAGAAAGGGGCTTATGTATTCTGGGCATTAAAAATAGCAGGACAAGCTTTACTATTAGTTCAGACCTTCTGAATCTGTAAAACTATTCTCATTCCCAGCCAAAATCAAGGTCCATGCAATCACCAGGATGTTATCTGAAAGACAGAGAGTCCTGTTGTTCACTTCCCTGCTGAAAACCCATTACTGACTTGCCTCCCTAGAGGATGAAGTCGAAAAGTCTTAGCATGTTGTAAAAGGCCCTTCACCTTCTGGCCTTGCTTTCTCTATTTCAGCTGCTGCTTCTTTTTTTCTTTTCAAAAAGCTCTCAATACTCACTGATGCATCACAGGAAGATTATGGAAAGGTCACTAACCACCACAGCATTCTTGAGAAGTTTATTTTTCTAAACCTAAAGTTAGGATAATGACAGCCTTCTTACAGCTATTGTCAGGAACAAATGAGGTTAGAGAGCCACTATTAATAATGAGTAGGATTTTATTAGTTGGTTATGATGGTACATGCCTGTATTCCCAGCACTAGGAGGCCAAGGCAGGAAGATCGTAACTTAGAATTTAGCCTGAGTAGCACAGCACAATTCTACCTCAAAAAAAAAAAAAAAAAAAGAAAGAAAGAAAGAAAGAAGGAAAGAGAGAGAGAGAAAGAAAGAAAGCAAGCAAGCAAGCTTGGCAGTATAGCTCAGTGTAAGGCCCTGGGTTTAGTCAATCCCCTATATTACTTTTTGTCAGCCTGCTCTGCCCACTATGTATAGCATTTCCCATCGGTCCTGTACTTTTCCTGAAAAAAAATTTTTTTCTTTCTATGTGACTCTTTTTTCATATTTTGTCTCCTCTGTTAAGATACAATTGATCCCTCCCTTGTTCTACAACTTCATGGTATACACCCTCCATTCTCTTACTTCGCTCTTTTGAAGTTACTGTTCATATAACTTTTCCTCACTAAGTTGTGTGCTCTTGTGGAGTTGGGGACCATCCACCTTTCATATTTAGCATCCCTCACAGTTGTTCAATAACCATAATTAGCATCCCCAGTAGTTTCCAGATAAACAAAAGGAAAATACAAATTAAGAAATCACAATTGGGATCTGTTGTTGCATCTTAATTTGAAGCCTATGGCTTAAATGCATATATTTCAGGTATGGATTTAATTTGTGTGTCTCTGATCACTTCACCTCTATTCAGGCCAAATGCTTTGCTTGTTTTGTTCAAGAATTACAGTATCAAAGGTTATAAAATTTATTTCTCAAAACTATTAACTGGAAGAACTTTTAAGAGTTGAATAAATGGATTCCTGTGGAATTGGATGCACTGTAGGATGGATGTGGGGGGGAGCAGATCTGAATTTCTGCTAAGGAATGTAATTTCCAACACAAAAGGACCAAGCAGAGAGTCATCCACCCTAGGACCCTAAGTGTGGGGTTAATGAGATCCTTAGATGGAAAATTTGCTCTTTTTCTTATAAAAAGATATCACATTTCTATTTGATTTTTCTTTTTTCTACAATGCTGTCTCATGAGTACTTGCTGGCGGGTAAATGCTCAAAATTTTAATTTTGTTTTTATATGCTTAAGAAAGAGACAGTATAATATGGATCTCTCATAAATGGCAACAGCAGAGTATTTCAAACAACTTGAGAATTCCAGAAAGCTGAGGTTGTGGCAGTTCAATGATTTATGGAGCTGAGTGTAATTAGGGGGTACTAGATCTCTGCAATTATCTTGTTGCCATTGGCCTTGTGCACAATCAGATTTATGCTCCCACGACTCAGAGGATTTGTAACTGGTGGATCAGGCAAAGAATAAAAAAAATCTTACAGGCTAGAACTTCAGTTTTCAAAGACAACCACGTGTGCAAGTACATTTCTCTGAAGAAAACACCTCTTATGAAAGGTCATGTGAACTCAGTCCAGTTGTATCAAGAAGTTGGTCCATTTATATATTTCTTTTCCTGGGATTAAAACTCTATTCAACACATGCTCACAAATTTTTGTCCACTTCTTAAAATTTTCTTCAATTTTAATAGCTTTTTGATTCACATTTTATAATCTCTAAGTTCTTTCAGAATCATTGGTTCTTTGGATGTCTAGTAAAGTGAAATATTTCAGGACCTGCCGGCTAAATGCCAGGTATGAGCTCTGAGCTCTTGGCTGGTCTACCCAGCCCTTGAAACTTTGATTTTTTTCATTTGCAGTTTGCAGTGCAAGACTAAGAGTAATGTGATCTGCTAGGGTGGCAAAATGTGAGAAAGAATATGTAAAGCTCTCAACAGCAAGTCTTAGCACATAGAAACTACTCAATAATTGTTCACTATTAAGAAATATGTATTAAATTCCTACCTATGGATATGGGAAATAATATTGACCTGACATCACATTAGAATCTTGCAAGAACTATAAGAAAAGTATAAAAGATTCTCTTTACCTTCACAGAATTTATAATTATTCTTACTTACCTCTGCAGTATTTTTAGGAAATCATTTTATTTGAAACTTAAGGCAATTCTTTAAGAAAATTAGGATTTCTTTTTCTTCATTTGTTAATTAAGGAACTGGAGCTCAGGCAGGATGAGCTTGCAGAATGGGAGGGAGTAAAAGAGTCAGTTCTGGCTCTTTGGGATCTGTTTCATATAATATCCAGTTAACTGAATAGCTAGGAGCTGGTTGAGACTAAAATAGAAAACAAAAAAGAGAAATATGAAAATATATGACATGCTAAATTATGTCCATCTAGCACTAGCTCAATGTTGAGGTAATGATCAATATGGCCTAGAATATCTGGAGAATGGAAAATAAAAAGTTTAATTAAGAGGCAGAAGTAGTGAATTTTCTATTTTTTCATTCAGAAGTCTTACTAAACATTGTATTCTCCTGCCTATGAAATTAGGTAAATATGACTTGTTTAGTTTTGGTTAAATATATTAAATTAATAATGGTTTTTTGGTTAAAATTATACTAAGTATTATTTTGTTGTACCATAAAGATATTCAGAAAATAAGTGAAGTAACATGTGAGATGTTTTGTGATCTTTGGAAGAAAGGCACTATATAAATGCAATCTCTCAGTCCCAAGAAGTTGGGAATATAATAACATTAGCTCTCTCCAATGGAATTCTGTTCCTTCTAATTGTACTGAGAATAAGTGAGGAATATAGATTTTTTAGTTATTTTTCTGAGATTCAAAAATCATTAGGCACAGTTAATGTTTGGCTTAAAATCACAAAAAACCACAATCTCAATATTTATCATACCCATAAGTGAAGTGAGGCATACCTGCAATACTATAACTGATTTTTTGGCAAGTGGCATTATAGTCACTGTGTAAAACTGTATGCAAATTTGCCTTCTTAGCTGGGTTATATTCTTAAAAGAACTTTGAGAAGCATGTACATTGTATAGCCAGGGCCGTACATCTTCTTGTCTCCTGTTCTTAACCCTTGTGTGTAATGATCTTGGAGTAACTCACATCCATGATAGTCTTTATTGGAACAAATATAATAGTAAACGTATTTCTCCCCACAGATTAAATATACCAAGCTCTCTCTGATCTTATGTATCAGACTTTCACACTCAGTCTGGGCTGGGGAATTAATCATTTTTCTGGACTATTTCCTTTTGGAAGACACATCAGTTTGTAATTTATATATATTCTGTTGTTACTGGATGCTTTGTGCCATTATTTTTTCAGTCCTGAAAAGAAACTTTTTTCTGGAAGTATCCATAAAACTTACACAGTGGCTTTGGAATGGACTTTGAGACATATACTGTAAAGGGTTCCAAAGGTACATATATTACTTCATTCAGAGGAATGGAGGAATATCCTTAGTGACCTATCTCTAATGCATTCCATTGCTATCTCCCTCACTCTTCTTTTCCAGGTTCAAATTATGCAGTAATGTAAGATCACACTGATGTAGTATTTGGTTATGCCAACCAGAATGGCTTGGCAATTGACTTCACTTAGAACCATGCATAGTCTGCCTTAGTTTATTTAAAATTTAAACATCAATGGTATCTATTTACATTTCTTTTGTTTACAGCTAAGTCTATCCAGTGGTGATATATGAGCCATTGTCTAGGAGCTCCTATCAGAAATTAATATGTCAAAATGAGTTACCAGATAATTTGATCTGCTTTTAGTTCTCATGTTTATAGAACTGTTGTTACCAGTTCCACTAAGGATTCTCTAAGCTGAGTCATACATATACCCATACAGATACACACGCGCGCACATACACACACACACACACACACCCCACATACATATACACAAGGACAATAATGCTCCCTATCTTCATTTTTTTTTTTCCTGTTTTGTAGGGAAATGGCTACAGGGAGTTCAGGGACTCACTGCTAGATCAGACTCATAGTGATCTGCCTGTTTACAGCATCCCAAGAGCTGGGATTATAGGCATGTGTCACCACGCCCAGTCTCAATTACTGTCTCAGCGCACCCCCAGGGCAGGGAGGGCTCACACTGCAGGCCTGAGAATTGAATCCCTGACCCCTGGCACTTTAATCCCCTAAACTATAGAATATTTTAAAACTCTATAACTTTACAAAATATTTTATCTTCATTCTATTATTTTCAAATATTTAAATTCCTACCAAATGCTCCCATTTCTCTTAAAACATAGTGAAAATTAAAGAGAATAAATATCCATACAATTTTGAAATAGCTCTAGTATCTTCAAAGATTGTCGCTAATGTTATTTAAATGTCAAAGACATTAAAGATGAGACCACAGGAAGATAGATCCCTGTAATTACACAGTATCTAGTCATTCACTATTAAAGTCATAGATTCTAAAACTGGTAATAATTAGTAATTGAATACATCATACATATATATGAATATATTCATATATACGTATATATTCATATATATGTATATATTTGAAGCCATAGATTTACCTATAGGTCTAGCACTTGAAGAGAAATTTAAAATTTAACTGAGAAGTTATTCAAAACAGATAATCATGGTTGCCTTTTTTGGACAGCAATAGGGAGAAAAACCCAGATTGCTAAAGTTATATTCTAAAGGTTACATGACATTTTTGGGACAGAGAGAGGGTGATAACTCAATTTGTCTGGATTCTAATCTACTTGAGTGACTCTCCTTCCATATAAAGTTAGCTTTCTCATATATTTCTCTGAAAAAAAATTTCACAAATATTGGATTACTGAAAATATGGAAAAACATCAAAAATCACAAGTGACTAAACAGGTATAAAGCTATCACTAGAGATAAACTTTAATACAAATATGGACTCTTGTTGATCACGAAGTTAACTATAGTGATATCACTTGATGATGACTTAAGGATAATGGCCAGTAAGGCTTAGTGCCATTTCACCTTGAGACAACCTGAGATTAGGGCTACAACTAGAAGTCTCCAGGAAGAAAGATCATACTAATTCCAGCTCGAAATCTTCCTTTGCACTAATAGATCTATAACAAAGGAATAAGTTCCAATATATTATCAAGGAACACATGACCTCTACTGCTAGGAAGACCCTGTACAGAAATAACCAGACCAAAGTGAAAGGGCAATATGGGCCTGCAGAACAGGGATAAATGTCAAGACAAGAGATTTTTCTCTCAAATGTTGTATCTTTCTCTCCAGTTAGACAGAAATAAAATTAAATGTAGCTTAGCATGTTCTTATTTTTGCCCATATCAGTTATCACACACACACACACACACACACACACACACACACACACACACTTTCTTCAATTGATTTATGGCAAAGACTGTTTATAAAAACTGATTTTCTAAAATTCTTTCTCCTCTACTTGCCTGATCAGTATCACACTTTTGCAAGCGTCCTCTGACTTCCTAAAATCTTTAAGTGTATTTAATTTTAAAGATGCTCATTCAGAGTAAGTAAAACACAGCATTCAACCCTAGGGCATTTTAATCAAAATGAAGAAGGGCAAGAAAGAAATAAGAAAGTTGGAAAATAAAATTTTTGACAATGATGGGGAAATGATTTTGTAGTGGAATTAAATAGCCTGTTACAGATTGTTCTCATTCTGGTTTCAATATGTTACCATCAAGGTCCTCCCTATGAAGTAATTTAAAAATTGGAAAAATGCAAAAGTAGAAGAAATCTTTTAAAAAACAACCTTAAAAAATAGGAAGAAGAATGTCTGTAACTGGCACTGATGGCACATTGGAAACAGATGCAAGGAAAAGCATAACCCATGCTGTGACTAAAAGGGTACTGTCCTTATCTTCAGTTATTCCCCTTTTCCAGTTATCATTTTCTTTATAATAAAGATTCTTATTAAGTCTTTCCTCTGTCCTGGCTTCTTCCTGTTATGAGTTGAGTAGTACAAGTCCTTTGCCAGCTTTTACATGATGGGGATTTGGAAGTGGTGGTCACGACATGAGTCACAGTGACACCAGATGACTCACAGGTTTCCACTCCTGCAGACAGAATCACCTATTAATGAGAACTTCTTCAGGTCTGCCCTACAGCAGGGGACATGATTCAGTGGAGTAAGATTACTCCACATGGACTTTTGGGTATTTTGCCCAGATTTAACTTTTTTCCTCAGATGATTTTACTGCATCAACTTGCCTACTAGTTAAAATGGTCACATTTCCCTGGAGAAGAAATCACCATATAGTTAAGGCATAGGTGTTGTTGACAGGCAGTAGGTCTCTGTGTCTTGGAAATTGAATTATCTGAATTTTTGCTCAAGTTCCTTCGCCAGTGAAAGAGAACAGAAAGCACAGTGATCAGAATGAAGTAAACCTAAAGCTAAACATAGTGTTTGAATACAGAAATAACTGCATTAGGTCAGGTACTGCTGAGACTTCCTTGTTCTATGCTGGGAGCAAGATGCTCAGTAATTCGATGTTTGTTGCCATTACCAAAGTCAAACTTGTAACAAATGCTGAAAAGTACAGGGCTCTGGTCTGCACACATTGTTTATCTATTTTCAAGGCTTATATTCTAATTGGGAATAATTACTGATATAATTGGATGATTATTGTTGTGAAGTCTTGCACAAAATAAGTATGTGAAAAACCTGAATGACAGCTACGCCTGCACTTTGTGTGCCTTAAGGAAGCCATAATAAAGCTCCATCACTGGATAATTTGTAAACGAAGACCTTCATGCAAAGACTGATACCTGAAGGAGTTGTCAAGTTTCATAGCTGAGTATGAACTGACCAGGATATGTAGAATACTTATTTTCACTGGGCACAACTAAACATCTCATTGAGTTTTATTCTAAGAAAATGGCTTCAAATATAGCGGTCACCAATGCCAGATACTAGAATACCATGTTAACCAGTCAGACAAGGTGCCTGCCATCATGAAGTACAGCCTATTGTGCAGGCCTTCAGGCTTTCAACATAAACAGTTATAGTTTGTTGTGTTGTAAAGCAGGCTCAGATGATGGATGGAGGATAATGAGAAGAGAAGGTCACTTCTTACTATTGATCAGAGAAGGTTCCTGGAAGAGGCTACAGATAAACTGAGACTTGGAGGAGAAGCAAAGCCATCAATATAGAGTCAGTGGATAGGGGTAAGGTTAGTGTATTATTAGACAAAATAAAACAAGGTCAAAGAAAAGTATAAATGAGAGACAAGCAAAGTGTGTTTTTGCCATCACTACCATTAAATGGGGGTGAATAAAGTGATAGTAGTGTAGCTAATAAAAGAAGAAAAACTTCAAGTGTGATAGAGATTCAAGTTGATAATCCTCTGGCCTACAAGTCACTTGATATTTTTGTCCTCCTCCTTGGCCCAGGAATAGCTTTGATGGCCATCAACTCTACTGGATAACATTTTCTCTACTATTAATGTACAAGTGCATGTGACTTCTTTTTCCAACTCAGTTACTAAGTCCTTGGAAAGCAGGCCTCATGTAGTATTCTTCTGTATTCAGAGCACCATTAATATGCTGAGCTGTAAAAGGCTCAAGTCAACAACTTCTGACATTGCCAGTCCTATGGATAACCCACTACTATTATGGACTACTGGACTATATTGGAATATTTTGCTGAATTTATGCACCCACAATATTTAAATGACAATAGAATACCCTTCTCTGATAAAACTAAACAAAAAGGGGATACAAATGAAGGATCATTTTGTATCTGTATGTTCAAAATAGTTAGGATAGATATACAGTTAACTTTCCCTTAATTCAATGAATAGAAAGTGTTGTTCTAATAGTGTTTGTGGACACAATATCTTGTCTGCATCTCGTACTATGAATAATCACTAAGAAGAGAACAATATGCAATGTATTAATTATTGGAACTGTCCTACTAATCGGTTTTGAAACTATCTCATTGCTATTTGCTTCTCAATAAAATTATTTTAAAAACACAAAAAATATATGTATTCAGAGCACTCCCCTTGCCTGGCATCTAGTAGGTGTTCAAAGGACACTCATACAAATGAGTTGATAAGACTATGGTGGGAGGATATGAAGGTCAGGGTTAATTTTGAACACTTATAGTGGCATCAATCTTAAAATCAGACTAAAGTAGTTGATATAGACATATATGCAGCAAGCTTAATGCCATCCAACCTAATGTTAGGTCAAAGATAGTAGAAGAAAACAGAACTATGTGGTTAGCTTTTCTTCTTTTTAATTAATTTGGAGGATTGAATAACTTATTCTGAGAAGCTTCTTAAACTACATCGGTTTCTAGACTATAGACTATCATTACAGTTAAATTATTTTTTATAAAATAAAAATTCATATTAATTTCAGTCAAATGAAGAGGGCCTTGGAAATGGTGGAATATTTTAATCACTCAAATTTTTGCCAGGTATGGTAATTATAGCAGTCTTTATCCAATGTGTAATACAACCAACGTTTTCTTAAAACAAAAACAAAAACAACAAAACTACCACACCACCACCACCACCACCACCAACAACAACAACAACAACTAACACCAAAAGAACATAATCCAGTTGTCACCTAAACAAATACTGGAAATTTTCTATTGGGCTAGATTCTGGAAATGGAAAAAAATATAACTCTACCACACTGGGATTTGAAAGAGATCCTACTAACAAAGTTTACCTTATACATCAATTAGGACACAGGGCTAATACTTCAGTTAATAACTCCACTAAGTTAGAATCTGAACCTCTTGTTTCCCAAGCCATAGTCCTTTTCACAATGTTTTTGTAGTACCTGGTACAAAATATGTTTTGAAGTCAAGTATAAGAACATGTTTACAATTGGTTTCTACAAGTGGAATCATTTAAGACTATATATATTATTTGTATCTTCATTCAATTGTCATGAAGTGAATCTCTGCATCTCTCCAAATTTCATGTGTCACAACCATAACCTTCACTGTGGTGTTATGTGAAAATGAGACATTTGAAAAGTAGTTAAGTTTAAATGAGGTCATGAGGGTGAGATTGCCATCATGGAATTCGTGTCCACGAGTGAAGAGAACAAACCTCTACCGTGTGTGTGTGTGTGTGTGTGTGTGTGCGTGCGTGTGCCATGTAAGAACACATTAAGAAGGTATTTGCTTGCCAGCCAAGAGAGGCTGACCAGGAAATACATAAGTGAAATCCTAAGACTTCCCAGATTCTGAACTATGAGAAATCAATTTCTGTTGCTTAAGCTACTCAGTTATGTCATTTTTTTTTTGTAGGAGGCTGAGCTCATTGAGACAGCACTCATTTTATAGATAAGAGAATGGAAACCCAGGATACTGCAGAATAGCATCTCCCCACCCCAAATTTCACACTTTAAGCCATTATTTATACTTTTGGATTTTATTGCTTTTTAAAGAGAATTTTAATTTTCTTTTACCTAAGTAATATTTTTAAGTAATAAGCTTCTTACATTGAGTACATTAGGGTGATTCTGTCTTTAGATTGTTTTGGTATCCATGATTAGAGTAATCTTTCCATTTCAACCTCCCCAGTGCTGGCATTCCAGGTGTGTGCCAGCACACCCAGTTTCAGATGCCAGACAGGGAGGGAACAGCATGCGGTACCAGAAATTGAACTCAGGTCCTTGCTCTTGCCAGGCAGGTGCTTAGACCATTGAGCTATCTCCCTGTCCCTCTAACCCTTTAGTCTCTTTAGAGACCTGTCCCAAGGTTTCCCTAGACCTTGTCATTTATTTCTAAGGTGTTAGAGAATTACGCTTACTTCTGTCTCTTACTATAATGAAAAAAGGTAGTTCTTATTCCTTGTGGCATTTCTACTCCAGGCATGTTGTCTTTTTAACCTAAAATGAAAAAGTATGAAGAAATATAGGTTGTGCTTCTAGCCTCAAGAGTTTAAATGCCTCATAATTATCATTATTTTATCCAAGCAGAAAAGCTCAGCCTCTTCCATTATGCTTTATTTCCCCAAATCCAAGCATACTCACTAATTACATAGATCACGTTTATTGCTCTCTGATTCTAGGAGTATTTTCTTCCTTTCTTTTTAAAAAGATGTTTGTATGTAATTTTTATAACATTAAAATTATAACTGAAATAAAGGAACAATTTTTTTAAAAATGTCATCTGGTAGTTGCTTCACACGAAGACGCTGGCCTCTGTTGGTAATGTGGCTGATGTTGTCTCCCACAAAGTGACAATATTCTTACAACAAAGGAAAAATATCGCCAGCAGAAGGGATGAGTGTACAGCGTACAGTTCTTATCCAGAACTTTATTTGTTACCCACATGGAAAACCACACACTTCAGGGAGACCACACAGTCTGGATTATTTCAAGTTTACAAGCTTTTCAAATCTCACTCAAAATTCATTCTTTTCCTCAGACTTTGTCTTCTTTGGTTTCTTTCTTTCTTTTTTCTTTTGGAATTTCCCAAATGCTCAGACATTTTTAACAAGTTACTAAATAAATATTGAGTAATGTGATTTAACTTTTGTGTTTTTAGACATGTGGCAACCAAATTAGTTCATTCAAAGCAAAGGGGATGGTGAAATAATTGAATTTTCATAGCTTGTCTTTAACACTGAATGCCTTTTCCTGTGTTTAAAAACAAAAATTAGCTTCCAGTGAGGTTATTTGTTAAAAGTACCAATTGCTACACATTTGAATGCTAGACTCTACTTGATTTCTGAATGTTTCTTCTCAAAATTTAAATTTAGAAAGAAAAACTGGCTTGGTAGAAAGCCAGAAATTGACTAATAGCAGAAAAGAATCTCAAATGGAGCTTTTAGGAGCAACATCTATGCATGATTTCTTTATACAATTTGTAGTCACCACCTGGCCTCAGTTCTGGGTGATTTTTAAAGCTTTTATTTACTTTTCCAGCTCCCTAGTTCTTGATAAGCCTTTTCATGAAGCCTGGCTAGGATATCTCAACATATGGGAATGGCTTCTAGCTTTTTTCTCAGTTATTCATTGATAACATAACTCAAGAGTGAGCTAAAGAAAAAAGAAAGAGCAGCAATGGTCTTGGTTAGATCACTTCCAAGGGAAAATTACAGCAACAGTGGTAGAGGAATTTCCACACTTACCAGTGCCTACCCTGTGCCAGACTATGATCCTATTATGTGTTCATTAAATCCTCAAATGACCCTTAGAAGTGAGATCATTTTATTGTTTTAATAACTGAGGCTTAGGTGGGTGTGATGGTCTATGCCTCTAATTCCAGGAGGACCTCAAATTCAAGCTAAGTTTGGAAAATGTAGGAATTTAGAAAGAATTTTAGAGTGAAAAAAAAAACCAAAAAACTACTGGGTAAGTAGCTAAGTGGAATGGTCCTGAGTTGAGTCTCAATTACTGAAGAATGAAAGAAAGGAAGGATGAGGAGAGAGAGAGAGAGAGAGAGAGAGAGAGAGAGAGAGAGAGAGTCAAAGAGAGAGAGAGTCAGAGAGACAGAGACAGAGAGACAGAGAGAGATAGAGAGACAGAGAGACAGAGAGAACTGAGGCTCAAAGTAAAGTATATTATCCAAGCTAGGGACATAGGTTATTCTAGTTTTTTCCCCTAGTACCAGGGATCAAACTCAGTACCCTGCACTTGCCAGACAGGTGTTTATGCCACTGAAGTATCTCCCAGGCCAGATTATCTAATTTCTAAGATGTTTTACTTTGTGTTACTCTATTTCATTGTGTTAGTTAGTTAGATATGATAAAGATTCTAATTTTCTATTTTTTTTGTATGCTGCAGTGATTTTTTTTCAGATTTTTTTTTCTGGGGATTGAACTCAGATGCTTGTGCTTGCCAGGGAAGTGCTTATTCCACTGAGCCATCTCCCCAGCCCCAGCAATGATTTTAAAAATAAATAAATTCTCCATAGAGAATTTTCTGTGAAGTCAGAATTTTATCCTTATTAAAGAGAAGGCATTCACAAGAGTTGTAACATATGCCTTCTGAATGCTTAGTTATTAGTTTATATTTACTCAACATTGAAAACAGTTTCTATTAAATGCAAACACAAATCTCCTCTGCACTTACAGACCACAATCGTGGGGAAATACTAGCATAGTAGAACCCATCAGCATAGCCACAGAAGACACCTAAAGCTCTGATGCAAACATGCATGGGAGGACTTTGCTGTCTGTTGAGTATTCTCAGGATTTCTTATCATTAATCCTTTGAGGAAAAGTCTTTAGGTAGTTAAAGTCTTTAGGTATACAAAGAGATAAGATTTGTGTTAATATCTTCAGCTCCATCAAAATGTATTTCCCCTAGGTCAGTGAAAAGAAATGTATGAAGTGAAGAAGTCCAAAGTAATCTAATTCTTTAGTGTTTTCGATTTTCAAACTTTGAGCAGTGTCTGCATAGAGCCATAGTAACTCCAGAGAGCCACTGGTTCATCTTGTTGGCCACAGTCATTCAAAATGTTTTAGTTAACAACTTTTGAAGGCATTTTATTTTGTAGTGAATACATTTGTCATCACCAGATAACATTCAGGATGTTTTGATGCAATTTTCCAAGAGTTAGTTGGATACCTGACTAAAAAATAAGCCAAATCTATGCCAAGTTGAGAGTAAAGGGAAAAAATGCACACATATAATTGTACCATGCAAAGCATAGGCCTGGCAATTCTGGTGTGATGGTGTAGCATACAGTGAACAACAGCTGTGCAGACGGGTGTGTGTCTTGGCAGAGAGAACTGTCACCCAGAGAAAGAGGACCGTTTAAAGACTATGCTGTTGAGAAGGCATGTGTGTGCTGCTGAACTTGGCTTTGGTCATTGTAATGTGCTGAGCTCCATTTACACAGCAATAGGCTTCCCAGTAAGACACTGTGTGCCATTTATTATAGCATATATTAAAAGGATGCAGCTTTAATTTCAGTTAAAGCTAAGTGTAACCAAAGAGAGATAAATGAATGCCATAGCTGTATCATGCTGCTTTTCATAGGCCTTGCAATAAAAGCTAAACAGTTTTTAGTGGCTTTTGCAATTATGCTTCCTTTCAATTTTTCAAAGGTTACAGAGCCTGAACCATACAAATCCCATTAAAATAAGTGGCTGTTGTGCAACATAAGTTCCTTTGAAAACATTCTTCAGTGCCCATAAAGCGATCAGTGGGCTGCGCTTAAGATCTGCTTGCCTGCCATGTTTTCAACCAAAAGGGAGATGACAAGCTCTGATGTGGTGGTTGGGTTCAGCTACTGAATCTGGCATTTTATCTTCTTGCATCAGATTTATTCCCAAATTGTTGTGACTCAGGCATAGGAAACACATTTTTATTCTGATTTTATTCCTAAACTATGTTTTTCCTATACCTTTAAACAACGTATAGCTGATTATTGATTTGGGATCTTCAAGGTTCCTCCCACAGAACGCAGGGCAGAAGAGGGCCATGGATTTCTGGAGTCAAATGAAGCCTGCAAGGGGAATGGCAGGCTTTAGCGACTAAGGGTCATTACGTGACCTGGGGCCCAGGATAGAAGGTGTCACTTTGTACTTCCTTGTCCACCCTCCTTCCAGTGCAACTTCAACACCTACACGAGAAGTACAGAGCAAGCCTACCCTAGAGCCCAGGGCAGGCCTGCTGTGGTCTTTGAGTCACATTTGAATGCATGGGGGCATCCCACCTTGGGTTTCTGGCCTCTCCTTGAGGAATGCTTCGTGTATATGCTACCATTTTGACCATCTGGTAATAGCATTCTCGTTGACATTTTTTCTTGTATGTGTTCCTGTTTCTACAGATTATTTCTTCATGCTGAAGCTGTTTTACATAGAAGTGATACAAAGGATCAATTCCCACATTTACAGAGCAGCAAACTGCAAAGTTCTGCCTCTCTTTAAATGTGAGGACCAACCTATCTGAGAAAGAAACACTGTAAAATGGTTTCTTCTCTGAGGTTTGTTAGCCAAGAAAAAAATAAAGTGACATAATCACTTATTTTTCATTATTAAAGATAATTGGAATTCAGAAATTACTCAGCTCTTCATGACTTTAGTGAAGCACTAAGGCTGTGATATTGTGGGACTGCAGCTATACTACAAAACTGTGCTTTCTAACTCTAATTCTTCCAACTTTTATTCTAACTTAATATCTCAAGAAACTGTTCTTTTCCTATTAGAATATCTGAATGCATTAAGCTGACAAGAAATTTACATAGAAAGAATTGAACCACAATTGTAAAAAGTATTTGATAAGATAACCAGACACACATATTGGAGTAGGGAAAGATGGATGTGGAATGGAGCTATCATCAAAGATTGATAGAGGAGGCACAGTTTGAGCTGTGTCTTGGGAAATAATTTTGAACTATATCTTAAAGTGGAAGAGTAGCATCAGAGTAGTGGGGAGAAGGTGAAAGACGGGATGTACTACTATACTGAAGTAACTCCACACATATTTATGGGGGCTATTGAAAAGAAAGTGCAGGAACATTTGGATCAAAGGAGATGAAGACTGATGTATTTTTATTGGTTATTCTAGTGGGAATGATGTGATACACATCAGCCTTCTTTCTTAGGTCCCCTTTATAGTACCTAGTATGGAAAAACATGACTTTCCCATAAATATTTTCCCTGGGTCGTGGGTCCTACTTATTTTTCTCATTCTTTGTTGTTTGTTTCATAGATGGCATGGACATTGTCATTTGCTCTTAAGAATAAAGTAGAATTAGATGGCCTACCTTTTAACTCTGGCTAGAAGTTCCATGCTTTCACTGTCAGGCAAATCACATTATCCTCCTAGGTCTCATTTACCTCATCTATAAAAGTAAAGGGTTGGATTAGATAACAATGTACTGGGTCCTGTTTAATGCTAACATTTTATGACTCATGATTAAAAATGAGACTATACCTAGTCATAAGATCATTTGTGTGCTTTTACTAAAAAAGTGGCAACAACTGCAGATTTGCCATTTATTTAAGCTAATATAATTATAAAATATGTACCTTAGATGAAGTACTATGGTTTTAATACAAATGCATTCATAATACATAATTGTTCTTCAGATTGATGAGTCCTAACCAGTTTAGAATAACAAAGGATAATATGCAGCCTATTATCTGATTGGACATAGTGTCCTTGGACAGCATGTTTCAAAATCAAGTGTTACTGTAGCTCTTTTAATAAGAATAATGGTCTTCCTGCAATGATAAAAGTACACTGTTTTCTTTCTCTTGTGTTCAACCAGGGCCCAGAATCTGATAAATATGTTTACTGTAGGTCTTTGAGATGCCCTGCATTAGTGAACTTCCACAGTGTTTATACTGCTGAAGATACTGAGCTGGGTCTTGTTCTTTGGTGTGCAAGGGAAAACAGGGACCTTGTAGTGTGTGATTTGTGAGCAAAGGCAGACAAGCAGAGGGCTGCCACTCAAGCTGTCTCTGTTGCCCACTCATTGTCTCTTTCTATTACACTAGTACTTTGAAGGACACTTGCCAGATCCAGTCTCTGGAGACCTCCTGTTATTTGAGTGTCTTCTCACCTTCCACATGATCTGGACTGATGTTTTCATTTGTTAAAAACAACAAGAACATTCACTGGGAAACTTTTTCTGGAACCGTTTCAGGTCATCACTGCTATTTATTCCCTGTCATAAACTATAATTCTTTATTTCCCCTATTCCCATATCAGGGGAATTGGTGGCTTGTGGTGGACTGTCAGAGGAATTACAATGAACAGTGAACGATTAAAAAAAAAAAACTACTAAGTGATTATGTAGCAGGTTGTAGTACTAAGAACAGGATATGAAATATTCTTGGTCTTGATCATAGTTTGCCTGCCAAGAAGAAATAGGCTTATAAAATGGCATAAAGTATTTAGAATTTATGGTTGTATCTGAGAAAGAATTTTCTTTGAGAGAAGTAAACAAATCATAAGATTGGCTTAATAAAGGATTTCCTTTATCTAATCAAAAGTAATAACCTGGGGTTGTAAATAGTTTTAGTTTGATGAAAATATGGAAGTTAAAATTATTTTAAAAATTTTCTGTTTAATGGGAATAAGAAATTCTGGCTATGGTGCTGTCTTCAAATCCTGGAAAGCCTGGGAACTCAAAAGTGCAAGCCATGAAGAAATATTGATAAAAGAGATTCAGAAAAGAAAACTGAAAGAAGATAAATGCTTCCAAACATTTAAATAGGGAGGAAAATATAAATGTAAGGCAACTACTAAAAGGTAGTACTGAACCCTAGGTGTTTAAATTCTAGTGCAGATATTATTTTTAGTAATTTTAATGGGAAAGAAATAGCAACTGAGACAGTTTCAAACAAGGTTAGTAGGATAGTTACAATAATTAATACATTGTATATTATTGTCTTCATAGTAATTATTCAGAGTACAAGATGCAGACATAATATCTTGTCTAAACACTATTAATACAAATCTTTGTTCTCATTGAACTAAGAAAAAGTAGCTCTATATCTATGCTAACTTTTGTATATATACATATATTCACTACAAAATGGTCTGGTGTAGATATTATTGAGATTGATTTTGCTAATGACTGAATAATGATGTGGTTTGGAATATTTTGGGTCTGGAGAGATTTCAGAAGTCATTAAATTGGCTTTGCTCTCAAGATGCAAATGATGTGACATTTTTACTGAGGATGGATAGAAGTACCATCAAAGCAAGGGGTCCTAGATGAGAAACAAAAGGTGCGAAAAGTCAGAGAGGCGATTCACTGAGCACAGCTACAGAGGACAGCGAGTCATTGACAGCAGCTTCTTGGCTGGTGAAATAGATTCTTCTACAGAAATGGCCTTCTAGGGACAGGAGAAGTTTTGTGTTTCCTGTGAAAACAAACTCAGTGGGCACTTATTGTATCTTGGTGGCTTAATTACCAGGAGCAAATGTGCTGTTTCTGTCCTGAGCTCCCTGGGTGTTCTTGGCATGGCAGGGCTGAGGAGGAAGGTGCCTTGAGCACAAAGACTCAGATCTTAGCCAGCAAGCACCCAGAGATCTGGCCAACATATTTCTGGATTTATTTGAATTCACACATAAACCTAGGACACGTTCTTATTTGTAATATTACAGTTAAGGTAGGTGTCATTCTTAGGACATCCTACTTTGTGCTACCTTTGTTGAGTGTGTTTTGTGTTCATTTATAATCACAGATTAGAAAGATTCCAATCTAAAGATTAGAAGATTCTCTGCAGTCTGTATTAGAAATAAAAAAACCCGAGAGCTACTTTCCTTTGAATACATAGCAAAAGCCCAAGTTCTCCTCCCCACATCCTCACTTCAATAACTTACAATTTTGTTTGGTCTGAACCTCTTTGGGGAGAAACTATTGGAAATGTAAGCTCAGCTCATCAGATCAGCCCTCTGCCGTGTGCCTATGCAGCTTATTGCTGTAAATCTCTGCAAGCTACATAGACTCTGGGGCAGCTCTGGCCTTCCGTGATGATTTGGTGACAGTGTTAGCACAGCTGGTATTCCACTCAGCCTCACAATCCATCACTCTTGTCTGGGGCAGGACAGGGGCATGTTACTCTCTGACGGCCTGGCTGCCATGGGCCGGCTGAATGATTAACTTGCCAAAATGTCTTCAAGAGAACTCAGAGCAAAAGAGAGGGATTCTGACAGGTTAAAAACTTAGGATTGTGATTCTCTAAAGGTCCCTAAGTTGTCAGGACCTTAAAACTGAAGTTTGAGTGAAACTGTTTTAGAGATCTCAGCATTCTGTTTGTTGTTCTTGGGTTCTTATAGGGGGAGTTTCAAATTAAGTTTAGCTTGAGTTTATGGTGCTGTAGCACAAGCCCTGAACTAAACAAGAGCCCCTAAAGCTTACTTTATTTACAGCAGGGAACCTAGAGTAAGCACTGTTAGGAATCACTCACTGCTTTAAGGAAAATACCTAGTAAAACAGAAAACCCTCTGATTTGATTGACTATGGTTTCTTCTTTGTAACTGTGCACTGTGCTCATGGGTATATATTGAGGAGAAGGGATCAGGAAATAGTTGATCTGCTTTGTTATGAAACTATACAAGTGAACATAACATTGTCTGAGACATATAAGGTACAAAACAGTCTACTCACCATCCTGTATAGCTACCAGAATTGAAATGCCGAGGACATGTACAAAACTATATTATCCTTTAGCTCTTTTGACAGTACAGGCCTCAAGGAGTATGTAAGTAATGTATATCTGACAGTTGGTTCCATTCTGGCCTTGTTTTTAGAAGCAACAGTCATTAGAATTCCTGGGCATATGAACTCATGAGCATCGATGCCAGTATGTGCTCAAGAGAAGTAACCCTTGACTGTGGTACTTTGATAAAGATATGTGCATCTTTAGATAGATGTGAGCAACTATAGATTATTGCAAAAAAAGAAGTGTTCAGTTGTGCCTCTAAAGTGAGTTGGCTCCTTATTTATTTCTTCTACCCCAGATGATCAGCTGAACTCAGAGGAGAAAAAGAAGAGAAAGCAACGAAGAAACAGGACAACATTCAACAGCAGTCAGCTACAGGCTTTGGAGCGTGTCTTTGAGCGGACACACTACCCTGATGCATTTGTGAGAGAAGACCTTGCCCGCCGGGTGAACCTCACTGAGGCCAGAGTGCAGGTAACTTGCGCTGAGCAGCAGCTCCCACGCATTTCCTTCATGGAAGCCCATCTCTGAATATTTTTAAAATCCCAGTTGTAGGTCTCAGGCTGAAGGTGGTATTAGTGCATAATAGTAAGGACAAAGACAGACTCATTTCTAATTGAACATTTTGGGCTGAGAAATATTTTAAAGATGAAATCAAACCTCTTTAGAGAGGATAGAATGCTCCTTGCTCTACCTCCTCCCTATCAACTTTCCTCTTCCAGATTTATGTTTTGTTTCCTTCCGCTTAGCATTTAACCTAGACTTCAATGTGAGCTTTGTGGTGACGAAAGAGATGAACACTTCCCTGCTTCAGTCTTCTCATATAGCCCTTGGAGATGTTCAGACTTTCCAGAGACTTCTGGTAGGCGTACAGGGTTGTCAACACTGGTGGAAGTCAGGGTTGAATACTGAGAAACTCAGTTAGGAGCACATTCAAGCAGTTGACTTTGGGAATCTTCAGGATACCTGAAGTGAAAAAAGGTAAAAGTATGTAAAATAAGGTGAAGGGAGAACAGGAGTCCTCTCTAACAACCATGTCATGACACATCCACAGCAAAGTAGATATTTAGAAGACAATACCATCTGTGATTAGGAATAAGGATGGTAGTGATAACAACACAGTAGCTGATGCTGTCTGAGGCCATATGTGCCAAGTCATGTTCTTCACATACCTAAAACATTTTACTCGTATCAACTCAATGTTTCATTCTGATGAAAATTAGGAAAATGAATGAAGCACAGAAAGGTTAAAGTATTTAACACAAATTGATATCCCTAGGGAGTGGTGGAAATGCAGAATTTGAATGCAGATGTGCAGACCCAACACAATAGACTGAATACACAAGCCTCTGACCGAATGCTTTGTCAAGCAGTGCTGTTGCCTCTGCAGAAACAGCTTGTTTTTCATATCACTAGTGCTCAACTGCTATTTTGATAAGGAGGGTGGTTAAATCTGTCTTGTCTTCCTAAGAAAAGCAATGTTTGTATATTTCTCAGTTGGTATTTGAGGGATTGTTTTTTGCAAATGATAATGTTGTAGACTTGCTGGGAATCAAACCATACCAAAAGTCTTGACTAGGGCAGGACTTGGGAGTCACAGGGTGTAGCTTACCGTGAGAGGCACTTCTTGCATTTAATGGAAGTCCTGGAGGAGCCTTCTGCCTGAAGAAGCGTGGTAGATATTTCTCCATGGAAGAACATGGTGAAACCTAAAAGTGTTTCTCAAGCTCTTGAAAGAAGAGTGCCAGTAACAGAGGAGGAAAGTTATCTGGGCCCTTTGGTGGGTGAGGGAAAAATGTAAGTCAGAGTGGCAGCAACTGGAGCTCAGGCAAGAGTTCCACAGGGACAGAGCTCAAGCCTTTCCTTTCCATTCCATCACGAGGGCAGACAGCTGCTTTTCACACCCTGTTCTGAAGCTGCTACATCCATTGTAGTCTCCTGAAACCCTCATACCTCTTATCCCAACCACAGCTGTAGTGCAGTCATGCATAACTTTAGACCACCAGTAAGCAGCAGTACTGTGAAGTAGCATTTTTTGCTAAGGCAGTATGAAAGCTAAAGAAGAAAACTTAGCTAGTGAAATTGTGAGAATTAAAAATATGAAAGAGTACTTTTTGCATAGGTGGAATATCTTACCCCCATCATGTCAAAGGCCTTTATTTTATAACATATGTATATAAAATACTTTATTATATATTAAATATATATGTATTTTTTCTTTTGATACTAATTTTATTTTTACTGTGAATTTAGAAACATTTCATTGTGTGATTAATTTTTGGTCTTTGATTTTTAAACAAAATTGTACACATATGCTTTAATCATACACTTATATCCTTAATCCTGAAAGTGTTTCATCATTTCTAGTAACATACTGTATTGCTTTCTTCTAAATGAGCTCCTAAAATTCCCCTATTTTTAATCCAATTGTGAATTGGCATCGAATTCATTTAATGATGATAGTTTTCTATCTCCAATGTTATTTTCATCTTTTTGATTTTACGGAAAAAAGATAAAACAGTTTCATAACAAAATAGTAGAACAACTATAGTATATAGCATGTTGTTATCTTTGAAGTAGTTGCTCAAAGTACAAGATATGGGCATAAAAATTTCTCCAGTTGAAATTAGAACAAACCTTCCTCTTTCTTTCTTCTTTCTTTCTTTCTTTCTTTCTTTCTTTCTTTCTTTCTTTCTTTCT
>NDGN011474611.1:0-11316 GCA_002564285.1 Tympanoctomys barrerae
AATTAAGAAATAAAAACACTTTCTAGAACTCTCTAGGAATGGCTCTCACAATGAGTAATAAAGGTCGTTCCGATGTTCCGAAAATGATTTTGGGCACTAAGGCAACAACACTGGCAAGAAAGTGAATAGGTGAGTAGGGGTGCGCTAATCAGACTTTTAAGTCTAGGCTCCCTAAGACAAGCAGCAGCGGGGACTGGAAGCTTCCAGTTCATTTCGAGCTTCACAATGCGGAAGAAGGAGCTCAGCAACTCGGGCTCCGAGGTGCGCAAAGATATGGCTCCGAGGAGATGGGGGGACAACGTGGGGGCGGCTCTGCCAGCTCCGACAAGCCTGACGGGGGACGCGTCGAGGGCAGCCGCAGTGGGGCCAGCTGCAGCCTGCTAGCAAGCGAGGCGACCCGAAGCCGCGGTCTCTGCCGCACCCCGGCTCGCGCAAGAAACCTGCTCAAAGTGACGGCCGTGGGCGACCGACCCCTCTTGGCCCCGTGAGGCCCCAGGACGCCCCCTCCGCCCCGTCAGTGGAGCAAGCCCTCTTCCCAGTCCCAAGAGGGCCGCGCCGCCCCCCACCCGGCTCCCGCGGCCGCGGAGACTAGGTCCCCGCGCTCTCCGGACCTCCGGGCTGCCTCTCCCACCCCCACGGCCCGCCAGCTCCACTCACGGGGTGCACCGATCGCTGAACTCGTTGGCTATGGTCTCGATGCCCCCGGCTCGCGCCACGGCGATGTAGCAGCTCTGCGAACCCACGTCCAGCCCCACCACAGACATGGCCGGCTCGCGTGCGCCTCCGCCTCGGATCTAGGTCTGCGTCCTGCGGCCGCCTGTCCGCTCCTCCGCCTCCGCCGCGCCTTCCCGCTGGGGCCCGCAGGGTACCTACGGCGCCTCTGTCACTCGAGAGGATGCACGGGCTCCCGGCGGGTCTGGGGCCTGCGGCTTCCCGGGGACGGCGGCGCGGGCAAGGGGCTCGCGAGAACAAGGCGGCACGCGGCCTGCGCGGCTCGCTCCGCAGCTCCGGCTGCCAGCCCCGCTCGACTGCCGCTCGCGCGCACCGGCGCCCAGATGCCGACCCAAAAGGGGAGGTCCCAGCTCCTCCGGCTTATGTATTGCACTGATGAGAACTTTCCAGAATCTGCGGCATTTACTCACCGGCGCCTCCACCGGCCCCTCCACGTGCCACTTCCGCTTCCTTCTTCTCGAGCCTTCTGGAAAGATTCTACCCAATGGGTGCCTGTCCCCCGGGGACAGCGGGCGGTTGCCGTGGTGACAGGACCGCCGCTTGGCCGCCATTGGCTCAAGCGGCGGGGCTGACCCTCCTCCACCCCCGCCCGTCCTTCACTGTCCTAATTACATTGGCAAGGAAGAATGACTCAAAAACTCCGAGTCGTCATAATTTGCTAGTGGGTTGTGGTGATCGATCCTTAGCCTCTAAATGGAGGCTGTGCAGGCGAACAAAGATTCTACTTTGCAGCGATTCCTTGACTTGCGGACGCTAGAAGGCCGAACCACCAACCCCTCAGCAGAGCATGCCGGGAAGCGTAGTCCCGGGGCGGGGCGGCGGGGCGGCGGGGGGGGGCAGGAGACCTGGGCGCAGTGCATGACGGGAAATGAAGTCCTGACCGCGGGGCGTGCTGGAACTGAGCTTTGTCTGAGGAGCTGGCGCTCCTCCTCTGGCAAGGAAGGTCGTTTTGTTTGTTTTGGATTCACGTCTTTTGCTGTGTAGATTGCCCGGACAACTAATACGTTCCGCCTTAGATGAAGGGTTTAAGTGTATTCTTTCATCAGCCAGCGGGATATTCTTTGGTAGAATAAAATGTCACAGGGTGTTTTTCCCCCACTTAAGAAAAGCGGGTTTCAATTAGGGTGTAATTTGAAAGGCTGTCCACCGGCTTTCTGTGTTTTTTGTTTGATCTGAAATACTGTAGCTTTTGTTTCTTTCCCTTGAAAGCTATGCCCCCATTACCTTCCATTTTTAGTAAAGAAACAAGCAGAGAAAAGGCTGCTAGTATCAGATCTTTTTTTTATCTTTTCAAGTTTGCCTGAGGTCGCTCGTTTAGTTGCCTCGGGTGCCCAGAAATAAGCATACTCTGTGTGCTACTGGATAAATGTGTTCACTGGCTACAGTTGGGTCCCAAAGTTAGAAAAAAATCTCACTCATAAAGACTATGGCAATTCCTCTCTGTCCTGCAAGACAACAGTTTTAATTCAGGAGCAAGGTCAGAGGCCGAGGTTTAAATTACATGTTCATTGTATATGCCTTTCCATAACTGGCTTGCCACTTAGACAAGTTACCTGCTTCACTTAATTAAACGTTGAAAAGCGGACAATAATAGTAGCTATCTGAAGGTTGTTGTATTCTTTAAGAATATGTTTGGCTCTAATAATTCTTACGCATCCTTTTTTTGGGCGGGGAGGGTGCGGAACCAGGGGTTGAACTCAGGCCCTTGTGATTGCCAGGCAAGCGCTCTTATGCATCCTTAACACCCCCCCCACTGCATATGAAAACATTAAAATCTGTGAAATCAGGAGATTTGAAAGGAAAGAACATTTGAGATATAAGATATGTCTCCCACATAGGAAACTACTGTATAAGCATGAGGGAGTAGACAGATTTGGGTCAGGTTTAATCCTGGCGCTGGAGGGTAAGATGTTTTGTATGAGGTGCAGCACGTAGGAGCACCAGCCTTCCTGGAATCGAACTTCACAGGCTAAAATCTTAGCTGTCATTAATTTGTGAGTTGTGTAGCATTGAGATAACTACTAATTCTTCCTGTGTTCAACCATTCACGGCTTATATAATGATAAAAAAGTGTATATAAAACATCATGTAATCATACTGTGTGTCATCCTAGGCAAGCCTGTCAAATGGAAACAATATTTATTTTTGCTCGAATTTTGTAAAGATTCAATATGAATAAAACATATACTATGGTAAAACATCTAGTATTCAATCATTTGAAGTAAGAATAGTGCCAGGAAATAGTACCAGTGATGAGAAGCTATAGGAACTACCATACTATCTAATTAAAATGGTTGCAATTTTTGTTAATTTTCCTACATTTTATTACTTTTAATATTTTTATTATACACAATTCCCCATAGTGTTTTTGTCAGTATCAAAAATTTTATTGAAACTTAGGTCAACAAGTCTCACAGATTCTTGTTTTGTATTATGTGTCCAGAGGTAAATATAGAATTAAAGTGAGTTTTTCCTATCTGCTATCAGTAATAGTAGTTACTAAGTTTCATTTTATATGTTTCAAAGAGAAGATAGTTAGAATTGGAAGCAGAGATAGCTTTTAAAGAACACTGAAACAAAAAGGCAAAATTGAAAAATAAAAAAGCCTAAACAAAAATCTACTCAAAGCAATAATATGCAGTAGATATAAAAAGCTTCAACTAGCTTCCTTGAAAAGAAGAAAGCACCGGACCAAGAACAGATATATAAATAAACATGAAAGTGCACATGACCTTCAACTTCTCATGTGAATCAGTATTTGGATGACCTCAGTATCCAGCACAGTAGCAGATGATGGAGGGTGACAGAAGCAGCATAAAACTTGTTCCATATAAAGATGTGTTTTTCTATGGTTTCTCTCTAATGCCAGTACATCATAGATGCTCAACTACTTGAAATCTTGCCCACTTGAGTCTTTCAGTATTTGCTTATTAAAGGATTTTTGTTTTTATATATTTAAACTGTTCCTTAGAAGTTAATTGGTTCTGCTAAAAACCTGTTTTGTGCTTATATTGAATTGAAAATCTATTATATCCCTATTAGAACAAGCACCTAAAAATAGGAATGAATAAAGAAATTGTGCTGGAAGCAAGACTTATTAAAAGGTAGATATAAAATTAAGAGAATCTTATCCTGTCTGCTAGCAGCCAGGATGGGGTGGGAGCGGGGGACCCAAGATTACCCTTATAATAAATGTGGCAGAAAACCTCAGCTCAATGTATAGGAAACTGTTCTTGCTGGCCCCTCCAAATCCTCCAACAAACACTTTCCCACTGCAACAATGTGCTATGTAATGTATCCCGGCCTCCTTCCTATGTCAAAGTGCTTGTATTTGTTCTCCTGCTTACAGAGCTCTTCCACTGGCTCTAAGGTGGACCAGCTTCTTGGCTTCCTTTGAGACTCATTTTAAGTCTTGCCTCCCATGAAGGAAGTTTCTGAATGCTGTCCTAGTAGTAAACACATTACCCTTCCCAAAGGACAACTTAGAATTTGTTGTTATTAAAGAGAAGTTGGAGCCAACTCACCTTTGGAAAGTCTTCCCTGGCCATAAGTATTATCTGAAGCATCTACTGATGACTGTTTCTTATTGTCTACTTATTTCCTTCACAAATGTACACCACGATGTTCAATGCTATGTGTCTTTTACTTCCTCTGTCTGATTGTAGGGCTCAGGAAGGCAGTGAATGTTTTTCTTCTTTCCAGTGCTCTATAGATATTCCATGTTTGTTGACGCAACAAAATATCATACATTTATCAGGAAAAGGAACATTTTTCAGCTTGCTTCTAATATGAACTCGTCAGGCTGGCCAGATAGCTCATTGTATTAAAGCTCCTGCTTAGGCAGATGCAGGGACCGGGATTCGATCCCCAGGGTGCTGTGCCAGCCCTGCCCCCAGGGCATGCTGAGACCTGAGACTGGGCATGGTGGTGCATGCCTGCAATCCCAGTGTTTGGGAGGCTGAAAACAGGAGCATTGCTATGAGTCTGATCTATGTAGTAAGACTCTATAGACCCTGTGCTAAATACATAAAAAAATAAAAAATGAAAAAGAAACTAACATGAATTTGTTATCCTTGGAACAGGTCACTTCTTGGGCTAGATAATTCTTCTAAGAGTTGTCTTGGATATTTTAAAATGTTTAAGTTCATTTCTGGTTACGATCCGCTAGATGCCAGTAGCAGTGTCCCTGGTGCAATAACCAGAAATGTCTCCAGACATTGCCAGGTTTCCAAGGACAAAACTACATGTGGGTGAAGGCTCCTGCTCACAACCTAGTTTTGACTTAAGCCTAATTGATACAAAAAAAGGAAGGTTCAAAATATATTTTTAGAGCAACTCGAGCCTGTTTGCTTTCCGAGACACAGAGGCTAAGAAATGAGGAGAGAAGGCTGCTCTGAACAAATTAGGCAACTCCAGCCTGCGTAGATTCCCTGAGAAAGAAGGGCCAGCTGTCCTTCTTCTGGCCACAGGAAATGCACAGTACTGGGTGCACTGCCCACTGCAGGTCAGCTGAGAAGCATTTTGTGTGATTATAAATGCTTGCTTCTAGAAATGTACGTCTGCCTTAGTATTGCCTTAGCTTCCTTCCTTATGCAGTAACAGCTAGAATGCCTGAACTGTTAATAAAAGTTAAGAAATTCTTACCTTTAAGGTTAACTTAGCCATGGTACTGTAGAGAAATGAGGTTTTCTGCTTTGGGCAGAGAACTAAATTCATTTTCCAGAAATAGATTCTTTTCTTCTTTGTTTCTTCAGTACATGAAAGAGAAAAAGGGAAAAGGAGTTAGCATCCTATGCTTTTCTATTCTGAACTATAACAGGGTGAATTCAAAGTCCTATACATAGAGATGAGTCATTTTGGTATAGACTCTTTGAGTTTGTCCTGCTAAAAGGAAGCACTTATTTTAATGGGAAAATAACCACCAAAATGTTGGTGTAGTTTTTGACAGGCTGATAGACTCTGGAGCCAGGATATATCTGAGTTTAGAGCTATTTACTACATTATAGATCCTTTAGTGGGTGGCAGTTTTTCAAGCTAATTAATAATATACTCACAGATTAGGAGTGATAAAGTAAGCAATATTTTGGAGATATTTAAAAGACAGATTGCCACATGCAGCACCTCCTTTGGATGGTTAGGGAGTCTTGAAGGCCTGGCTACCCTACATTCTTCCACAAATGGACCTTGAGAGCTTGTTTGAAAGTTGTACCAGGGGAGCACAGCTATTTCATACTCTTGGCCCCGAAACAGTCAGCTGCTGTTGGGTGAAGGGTGTCCTTCTTAACTGAGTGTACAAATTTAGGAGGCGTGTACATGAGAAGTGAGAGAGAAAGAAGACACCTGCCTAGTCAGCCAGGTCAGCCTATTTGACCCTGCAGTCAGTGGGGTGACAGATAACACTGACAGATTGTTCTTATATCCAGGTATTCATTTTAATTAATTAATTAATTTATGTAGGACAGAGTGTCCAGGGTTTTGCTGTGTAGATCGGACTCATAGTGATCCTCCTGTTTACAGCCTCCCGAGCGCTGGGATTACAGGATGCACCACCACACCCAGTCTCAATGCTCCCTCAGTGCGCCCTAGCAGTAGGGCCAGCATGACAGGAAGGGAATTGAACTCTCAACCCCTGGGTCTGCCTAAGCAGGTGCTTTAATCTGCTGAGCTATTTGGCCAGCCCTCAGGAATTTGTTTTTATTAAGTTAAATTATTCTTACCTTACGTATGCCACGTGAAATGGAATTCCTTCTTCCAAGTACTTCAGGAAAGCTGACTACTTGATTGAAAAGTCATGTCTTGGCAAGGATGGATCTTCACAGTCAACTTGTCTAGTTGTATACAGGCATAATAATATGAAAATGAGATCATTAGTATCACACAAATTAAAATTACTTTGCTTAATTCTCTGACCTAAAGGGTAAATAGCAAAAAGGGATTCATTTCTAATTAGAACAGTGAGATACTCTAAAATCATTACATATGCCTTTTAACTACTTTCTATGCCAGAAAACACAAGGTTAAAGTGAAGAGAAAAAAAAAAGTATCACTGGAGAAGATGCATAATTCTAACTTCCTAGAAAAACACAATTACTGGTAGAAAGCTGATGCACATCGAGTATCCCTTATCTAAAATGCTTGAGACCACAATGTTTGAGACTTTGGATTTTTAAATCTATTTGTATAGACATGTAATGGAATACATTCTAGATGGGAACCAAGTTTAAATACAAAATTCATTTATTTTAATACACAGATCTTATACAGATTAGAAATAATTTTCGTAATCTTATGAATCAAACAAAGGTCCATGGTTTGGAATTTTCCACTGTGGCGTCATGTGATCACTCAAACATGCCCAATTTTGGATTTTCAGATTAAGGATGTGTACCCTGCAGTGCTAAGCAACACCCTCAAACTGGCCACTGAAATTCTGAAATATAAACCACAATTCTGGCTCTTCAAGGTAGGTTTGTAAGTTGTTACTTTTGATTTAAAAAATATTTTGTCTATATTATATATATTAGTCCACGTGCCTCATTTTGTGCTGGCCAAGTCTGATAGTCAACATTGTCAAGTTGATTGGATCCAGAAACACCTAAGAAATTAGTAAAGCATATTGCTGGCTGCATCTGTGAGGGTGTTTCTTGAAATGATTGGTATGTGGGACAGCACACTGATAGAGCAGACTTGCCCTGAATGTGGGTTGTACCATCCAATAAGCCGGGGGGCTGGTGGAATAAAAACAGGAGGATGAGGAAGCCCACTGGCACATGCTTCACTCTCTTCTTTCTGGTCCCCATGAGCTGTGCAGTTTTCTTCCTCAAGCCCTGCTGCCATGGTGTTCTGCCGTGTCACAGGCCCGTAGCAAAGGAGCCAGTTAAACACGGACTGCAATCTCTGAAGCTGTGAGCCGAATGAACCTCTCCTTCTTTAAGTTATTTTTCTCAGCTATTTTGTTACAGAGATGAAAAGCTAACACACAAAGGTTCTCTTAGCAGTTTGACAATATAAACTTTCCTTTTCATCTCTGAAGGGAGGAAATAGGGCCAACCCAAGACGAAAGGTCAGGGCGGCATCTTGATTCCCTAACCTCTGCTTCTCTCCGCCTTTCTCCAGCCTCCCCACACTTTGCTCCCAGGCCAAGAAGCTGGCTGCTACCTCCCAGTGACTCAAACCTCCTTGCCTCTGGGCTCTTCTGCACCCTCCTTGAGCATAGAGGCCTTCGTTGCTTGTATTTGGGTGCCCAGTGCCATAGTTGTGCCAGTGTGGAGTTGGGCCCTCATACTGCTGGATGCTGAATGCTGAATGCCTATGCCTCGCTCCACCCCGCTGTGTCACTCCTCCTCCCAAACTTGGCACCAATATCTCATAAAACAGTGTCAAATGTTCCCAGCCATGTGAAGAAACAAATTCACATGCTTTTAAATGGCTGCTCCTAGAACAAAGACATTTCAATTCCATAAATTCCCCTCAAATCTCTCATATTAGAGGCTGCATAGGGAAGATAGTGATAGGGCATGTGACTTTTTAGAGTCACCTCATATTACCACTGTAAGACTGGCTGGGCACGGGGGAAATCTTTGGGGATGCCTTCTTTCTGGCCATGCTCCCCCTCCCCATATCTCTCTTCTAGAAGACAGGAAGATAGCATTTTTCCCCTCTTGCTCTGCTTACCTGCTTTAGGCCTCTGAGTTCAGGCTTTCAGGTTTCATTATTGATCCTCGCAGAGCATCCTAGAAGATTGTGCTTTCTCTTGTTCTTTGTAGACATTTTATAAATTTTTGTAGAAAGAATCAAAGAATGCCCCTTTCCTTTTTCCTCTTTCTTTCCTCTCTTACTCTTTTCATCATTTACCAATCACTGCCTTTTCATTTTTGTCTTCTAAGGGTTCTGGAACACACTTCCTGGTCTATTTCTGCCAACGCTCTAAAGCAATGTATATATGTTTTGTTCTGATCTGAATTCTTTTTGACCTGCCAAGGGCTGAGAGGCCAAACCAGCAAAGGGAAGCACTAGCACCCTTATATCATTAGCCATAAGACTGAACATAATTGCCCTTGCCTCCTAGAAAACACCACGACAAACTATGACATCTTGTTTTCCCTCTGGCCTCTGCAGCACACGGGCTTGGATTTCCAGTATGGAACACAGCTTTGTAGAAAGAACTGCAGTCTAGGTGTATCATTTGGGGGGTAGGGGGCAGAGATTGACTGAAACGGATTTTTTCTGTTCCTCAGGAGTACCAGAAGCTCCATTCTTATTGGTGAGACCACACTCCTCCTTGGACACACTCATAATTCTTCCTGGGGGAAGAGTACATACAGTGTGTGTATTGTGGGTAAGGAGAGGTGGGGCAGCTTTCTAGGAAGTCTGTGTGTTTGGGGGGGGATGGTAATATTGAAAAGCCTTCAGCTGGTTCCAAGATGGTTTTAAAGACCTTGTTGGCTTTTTTTCAATAGCCATGATTATAGGATTAACCAAGGTAAAACTAATATAACCAAACCTTTATGCTTTTAAATTTATCTTTATACCTTATATAATTAGAATTCCTATTAGCCTTCAACTTCAACTATTCTTTTTTCCCTAACAAGTTGTGTTTGTTCACTTTGTGTTTTACCAAAATATCCAAGACTGAGTACTTTACAAAGAAAAGGTTAATGCAGCTCACAGTTCTCGAGGTCCAAGAGCACATGCTGGTACCCTTCCACAAGGCCCTCTTGTGACATCACAGCATGGCTGAGAAACAGAGGGAATCAGCAATGTGCAGAAGAGGCTAAGAAAGTAGGGTGATCTTGCTTTGTAACAATTTTGTTTCTCTAGAACTAACCTAGCCACTTGAGACTCAGTCCACTTCTGAAAGACACCATGAATCCATTTGTAGGTGGAATCCCCATGATCTACTTACCTGTTTACGAACTCTACCTCTTAAAGGTTCCACTGCATCAGCACCACCACTCTAGGACTCCAGTTTCAGCCACACAAAGCTTTTGGATACACAATGA
Source organism: Tympanoctomys barrerae (assembly GCA_002564285.1). NCBI lineage: Eukaryota > Metazoa > Chordata > Mammalia > Rodentia > Octodontidae > Tympanoctomys > Tympanoctomys barrerae. The sequence continues at coordinate 9,735 of NDGN011474611.1, forward strand.
AACCACATGCAAGCCACAGTACAAGTCAACTCCACACTTTCCTTATACAGAGTAACCTGGATGAGCTCCTAGAATGGGGAAGATTTTTACTCTGTACCAGCAACACCTTGAGGAATAGCCCACATCCTTGCTCTCAGAATGCTGAGAGCAACCAACTCTTAGAAGCACAGCAGAGTTAAGAGCCTGGTCAGCTAGGTTCTGCAATATCAGTAGACAACACTGCACTGTTGGAGTGGATCGAACTGGCTGTAAATCCTGGCCGCTATAACCGCTCTCGGGCAGACTGCTTAACTCCAATGAAATGTCACCAGCAAATGCAGTTAAAAACTCCTTCTCACTCTGGTGTTGTGGGGAATCAATTGATAACATAGTGAACCATAAGCAAAGTTCCTACTGTGAAATGGGAACACAAAAAATGGCAGCTACAGTTGTTAGTGTCTTGGTTACTAATCCCTTAGTCACCAGAGGATTATCAATGAATGAAATCATTATCCTCATTTTTCTTAGTGTACTGTTTATGCAGTATGACTGCTTCTATAATCAACAGCCCACATAATTCAAAAAATCAGACCCACATTAATATCTTTGCAGCTAATTCTAAATTAGAGAACCAGCTTTTAGAAAATTAATATGCCTCCTTTCCTTTGTGACACACTCCTAAGAATATTAGAAGTACCATACATTTTTAAATTGTCACGATACTAAAAAGGTTACCTTTATTTTCTTTGCCTTTACTTCTAGGACACTGTTCTTCTGACTCCTCCCAATGTTATTTCATAACACACTATATTTCCCACTGTGTGGACTGCTCTAATGATACCAGTACATTTCCCAAGGAAGTACTGTGGTATTGTGCATTAAATGGACTAGTTACTCCATTTTGTTCTTTCAGCTCTGGAAGTTCCCCAGGTTTATTCATTCATCCATTCATGCAACAAATATTTATGGAATTCCTCCCATGAAAAATCCTTAGTAACAATGTTATAGTAAATCAAAAATCATTAACAAATTTTTTGCCTGCTTGCTGGGGTACTGGCACAAAGGGAAGTGTAGGTGAAGCCAAGGGCTTAGGAACTAGAGAAAGCCACGGTCAAACCTCAATTATCTCACTCTAATTATGTTACTCTGGGAAGGAATTTAAGATCTTTAAGTTCCATCATTTTTATTTTCAATCTGTGAGTCCTCCCCATTCATTCAACAAACATGTACACTTTGTATTAGCAACATCACCCTGTCATCTACTCAGGTGCTCTTGTTAAATTCTTACCAGATGTGGTGGCTCATGCCTATAATGCCAGGACTCAAGAGGCTGAGCCAGGACCACTGCCACCAATTCAAGGCCAGCCTCGGCTACATGGTGAATTCAAGACCACCATGAACTACATAAGGAGACTCTCTCTCTCTCTCTCTCTCTCTCTCTCAGGCTTCTGGATAGTAGTTTCTCTACAAGTGTTATCTTTCCCAGCACTTTTAATTTATATATTCATTCACCAAACTTTGACTCTTTGATAAGGGCCAATCACTCTAGGAGGCAGTGGGCTTAAAGAAAAAGAAAAGGAATAAAGACTGCTTGCTGTTTTAC
>NDGN011474625.1:0-12734 GCA_002564285.1 Tympanoctomys barrerae
TCTGCACTCCCACCAACAGTGGAGAAGGGTTCTTTTTTCCCCACAGCCTCTCCAGCATTTGTTATCGGTTGACTTCTTGATGTTAGCCATTCTTGCAGAGTGTTGCAACCTTTAAACTGCCAGGCTATGGTACCTATTCTCTTCCGGTCAGAGTCCCTTAGGAAACAGGAAATACGCAGCCAGTTTTTAAGGGGCCACTTCAGCCTCATCTGAGTTAAGAGCAAATGATCCTCTGCACGGTTGAATGCTGGGATTGCACAGGGCCGGGGGAGCTCAGCCAGGCTGGGGGACTGTTGTTTAGCCCTTTGTGTGAGGTAACAGAACTCTAACTGAGACATTGTCGGGACCAACCTGCCCATTTTCCAGATGATAGAACTGCTTGCTAAGGGTCTCACTGTGACTTGGAGGTGGAAATAGGCCAGCCTTATACTCTTTGAGTCTATAATCCGAGTCACCTTCCTAATTTGCCACTGTTTCTCCCTCCTGGTCACTTTTATGGCCACCTTCGTCACTTCAGGTGACCTGCATAGCCCCTAACAGGTCATCTGGGCTGGATCTGGTGGACCCTCTGTTATCCTCAGAGGTGGTTCTTTTGTGGCTTTGACCTTGCAGAATCGAGACGGAGGGCGAGAAGCAAGAGCTGTGGAAGTACACGGTGGACAACGCATCCTCCCTCGCACGGCCAGAGGAGGAGGAGCGGGAGCAACGCATGTTCAAGGATGTAAGAGCCAGCGTCGCACAGGGGAGGCCTCGCGAATGCGCGGGAGGCGAGCCCACGCCCGAGGCTGCTGTCTGCAGGTGCGGGGCAAGTGCCTGCTGCTCACGGCCCTGCTCCGAGCAGAAGGGCATAGCTGACAGATCTCGCAGAAGCTTTTCCTCATGTTGTGACATAATAATACTGGTGGCCATTTATTGGACACTTAGCGTGGTCTCTGCCAGGTACTTCACAAACTTTTCACGATCATTCTTCAAGGTGGGCACTTCTTTATATATGTGGTACTGCAGGTTGAACCGAGGGCTTTATGCTTTCCAGGCATGTCCTCCAACCCCGAGCTGCATTCCCAGCCCTTTTTATTTTTAGTTTTTGGTGTGAGATAGGGTCTGGCTAAGTTGCTGAGGCTGGCGAGCCTCCTGTGAGGCAAGCATTTTTATTACCATTTTAAAAAGAGCCAGGATTCAATCCCAGAAGAGTGGACTCCAGAGTCCCTGTGTTCTGCATTCTCCTGATCATCGTTGTCACTGGAGACCGAATCTGAGGCCGTCATACTGCGCATCCTCAGCCCGTTTGTAATATTTTATTTTGTTTTCTTGTTTATATTTTACTTTGCTAAGTTGAATTGAGATTGATCCTCCTGCCACAGCCTCCCAGAGTGCTGAGATTACAGAATTGTGCCACCACCACGTTCATCTTGCACATCACATTAAAATGTGAGTGGTTGGCCGGGTATAGTGGTACACGATTGTAATCCCAGGACTCAGGAGGCTGAGGCAGGAGGATTACTGTGAGTTTGAGGCCTGCCTGGGCTCCAAAGTGAGTTCAAAGCCAGCCTGAACTGCATAGCGAGACCCTGCCTCAAAAACACAAAATAAATAAATAAATACATAAATCAAACACGAGTGGCTGGGCTGGTTAGGCCTCTAGCTCTCCCTGGCCTCCTTCCCATTGCTGCTGTTTCTTCCTACTCAGAGATGAACCCTGGTCTCCTTGGGCCACATCTGTATTTTATTTTCTATTATATATATATAGTTTATTTTATATATATAGTGTTCATAGGGAATTTGTACATGCACATAAAATGTCTTTATTCTCCTTTTTTTCTGTCTTTATTCTATTTTCCTTGTTGCCTTCCCCTCCCCTTCAAACCTTCTTTCCCCTTTTATTTACAAAAGCCTTGTTTCCATCTGTTCTTTTTCCTATTCCGTTCCTCCCCCCCTCTTCCATTTGAACACTTTCTTCCTATTTCCCAATCTCTATCTATCATTCATTTTAGTCCTTACTTACCCTTTCAATTTCTCACACAAGAGAAACAATACGGTATTTGAACATGCTTATCTAATTTATTTAACTTAGAAGTTTGGTCTCAAGTATCCATTTATCTAAAAATGTCTCAAGTTTATCCTTTTTAATTTTTCAAAATCTTTTATTTATTTGGTACAGGGTCTCACTATGCTGCTCAGACTCATAGTGATCATCCTGTCTCAGCCTTCCCAGTGCTGGCATTACAGGAGTCCACCACCACACCTGCTTTCATACAAGCTCAGGGCTGGCTTGACATGCAGTACTGGGGATTGAACTTGGGTCCTTGCACTTGCCAGGCTGATGCTTAGACCACCAAGCTATCTCCCCAGCCCAAGTTTATCCTTCTTTACGGCAGAGTAGTACTCCATTGTATATAAAACCCACATTTTTCTTCATTCATTCATCCATTGGTGGGCAAGATTCACCTATTAAAAAATTGTGCTGCTAGGGCTGGGGAGATAGTTCGGTGGTGTAAGTGCCTGCCTGGCAAATGCAAGGATGTGGGTTTGATCCTGGTACTGCATGCCATGCTGGCCCTGTGCTGAGCTGGCCAGCGAAACAGAGTGTGGTGGTGCATGCCTGTAATCTCAGTGCTGGGGAGGCTGACAGGAAGATCACTGCAAGTCTGAGCTGTGTAGCGAGACCATGTACCAAATCAATAAATTAACTAAAGATTTTTAAAAACAAGTGTGCTGCTATAAACATAAGTGAGCATGTATTGTTGTGATTTGAGGCTTTTAACGCTTTCAAAAAGACACTTGGATCAAGTGGAACCTCTGGCTTGAGTTTTTTGAGGAATTTGGGCTGCATCCTGAGGCCTGATTTCCTTTCTTTCCTCAGCTTTATGGCCGGCACAAGGAGTATCTCAGCAGCCTCGTGGGCACGGACTTTGAGATGGTGGGTAGTAGTTGGCTTCCTGCCGCCCACTTAGCCAGAGCATTCTGACTTGGGATGAGCGGTAGTGCCTGTCTCTTCAAGCTGCAGACAGACTGCAGTCGGAAAAGGCAGCTGCAGAGTACCATAGAGGTTAGAGCCCTGGTTTTGTGTCATAAGATGCGGTGTATGACGGAGAACCGTTCCCACGTGGAGAAGGGTCTGAAAGGGTGCGCTCGAGCTGCAGCAGCTTGCTCTGGGGAGGCAGGATTTGGAGCTTAGAGATGGGTGCTGGGTGGAGAGAAGACTGTGTCAGGGGCTTTCACTTTTTATTCCCCAAATGTAAGTGGTCCTGGTTTTCAATTAATGATACTACTCTGTTTTCATACATGACTTTGTCATAAACTGAAAAATTAACATAAAGATGATGTAGAGATTTTTTCCAAAATGCCCAATAGAAAGAAAATGGGATTTATTTCTTCTTATCAAATAGTTTGGCTCATTTTTGTTGTTGTGCTTTCAGGACTGGGATTAAACTGAGGACCTTTATTCTGTGCTACATCCCAGGCCTGTTTTATTTATCTTTAATTTTTTTTTTTTCTTGCGGTATCAGGGATTGAATTCAGGACCTTGGGCTTGCCAGGCAAGCACTTATTCTACTGAGCTATCTCCCTGGGCCCTATCTTTAAATTTTTTGACACAGAGTCTTTCTAAGTTGCCCAGGCTGGGTTAGAACTTGTGATCGCCCTGCCCTAGCCTCCCGGAGTGCTGGGATCATAGGTGTGCACCACTATGCCTGGCTAATATTTTGAATCTTAACAACAAAAACCAAACCAAACAGTGTAGGTCTGTTACTTTGGCGTCCTGTTCTGTGTCTCCCCTTAGGCCAGGAGTTTTATTTCTAGATCTGCAAACAAGGGTGGAACTGTCCATGTGTTTTCTCCTGTTCCTAAAGAATTAACTTATTTTAATATTGTGTAAGCAGCAGATAATCACATTAAAAAGTTGGATGAGACAAATACACAACTAATTAAAAAAGGAAACCCTTACATTCTTGGTCTCAGCCATGTAAAGGGTTTAGGGTCCACTGTACTCTAAGGGTGCTGCAGTTGCTTCCTTTGGTTATTTTCCAGACTACATTGCCCTCTGTCCATGTAAATTGTGTGCTTTTCCCCTGTAGATTTATAGATGAAGGACGCAGTCTGTGCTGAAGAGTTAGGGTGGGGAGAAAGTGCCACAGTGTAGCCCGGGGCCCAGCCTCCCGCGTCAGATCTTCAGCAGACCTGTGGTAGGGCTGAGGAGAATTGCAGACTGCCTCCCAGTCTCCTGATCTTTCCCCACTTCTCTTTACCTTAGACAGCCCCAGGTGCCCTCCGGCTCTTTGTAAATGGAGAGGTAGGTAAGTGTCTTGCCAGACAGATCTCTTCATGCATGGGCGAGAGACATAAAGCTATAAAGCTATAACCTACCACTCCCTAGGTTATGCCCCAGCTTGGTCTGTCTGTGATATGGGCAACTTAGGATAAGTTTGTCCTGGAAATGTAGCCCACAAGTGACTTGTTTTCAGAGCATACAGGCCCCTCAGGACTGGGCAGGGTACTGGGGATTAGGAGGGTAAGCTACAATAATGCATTTTCTCTTTTAGTTTCAGCCCAAGGCTATGAGTATGACAATCTCTATGTCCATTTCTTTGTGGAATTGCCAGCTGCTAGTAAGTAATATTCTTTTATTAGGTCTCTCCTTTTATTCCCATTCAACTGTTCTAGAGGCTTCAGGCAGCCTTTCACCCCGGCTTCTCAATGGAAGCTGATACTGTTCTTTTTAAAGACGGGGGTGGGGCTGGTCAGGCTCCTTGGCTGATTGTTTCCTTTCTGTTGACCTTAAACTGCGCATCTCCAAAGCTGAGCCTGGGCCCCTGTTACTCTCCTTTTCTTCATAGGCAGTCACACCCCTCCCACGGCTTAATTTTCATCTGTGTAACTCAGACTCCCAGATTCCTCTCTAGCCTTTGTCTCTTCCCTAACTCCAGATTTATATCCAGTTACCTCTTTGCCATTTCTGGTGAATTTCATGACCAAGAGCATGACTGCCCTCCCTCAAATCTCTCTTCCCTGGTCTTCCCCATCCTAGCAAAATGGCAGTGTCATCCACTTAGTTGCGGATGCTGAAACCCTAGGAGATACCTGTAATTGCTTGCTTTCTGTAGCTCCCTATGGCCAGTTAGGCCATCATTTCTTGCCTGGATGAAAGCATTAAGTTTCTGACAGCCTCTTGCTTCCACTCATAGCCACATTGTGTTATTAAAAATGCTACACTGTTTTGTCTTGTTTAAGCTGCCAACCCCAATGGCTTCCCCTCCCACTGAGCGTGAGCTCTGAACCCCACACCCTGAGTGAGCTGGTTCCTGCTTCTCTCCCCCTACAGCATTGCAGTTATTCTTCCTGCTGGTGACATGGCAGTGCCATTCCTACCTTAGGCCCTTACAGGACCGTTCAGAGACCCTTTCCTCTACATCTTTGCTTGGCTGCTTCCTTTTCAGTTTAGGTCTCAGCTTGTGTCATCTCTTAGAGGCCCCACTCTGAGCCTTAAGCCAGAATCCCTTCACCTGGTTCTGTACTTAGTGCCACTTGCTGCCACCTGATAGTCTCCTATGGCTCTGCGTCTCTCCTTCCGTGTACACTCTAGTGTGTGAGCTTCATAGGAGACAGGACATCCCCAAGTCATATTAGCAAGAAGCAGACATTCAGGAACTGATTGATCAAGATGTGACTCATTTATGAATGAGTGAATGAATAAATGATTGAAGGAATTTCGTATTTTTCTCCATGGCTTAGCCCCTGCCCAGGTGAACTAACTGTATCTGGTATCTGGCTTTCAGACTGGTCGAGCCCAGAATTCCAGCAGCTCTCAGGAGTAACTCAGACCTGCGCCTCAAAGTCCGTGGGAATGGTATGGAGGATCAGGGCTCCCTGAAGAGAATGAGCGTCTGTTGCTAGGGTGGCATCTGAAGCTCAGGTCAATAGCTGCGCACTCTGGGAAGGAGCCCAACGTGGGCCTGACTCTTCCGGGTGGGCTCTGGAGGGGCCACCTGGACCAGGGGCCTCCTTCAGTCTTCTTGAGAGTGGTGGCAACTTGCGTTTGGCTGTCTCTTGGATTCAGCCTCTTGTTTCCCATCAGCATGATAATTTTTATTTCTCCTGTGTGAAAGTGACCCTGTCATTTTTTAGCCACAGGAATAACAGATTCCAAGTAAGGCCTGGCCCACTTTCTGACCTTGAATATAAAGTGACATTCCTCTTTTTCAGGACAAGGTAGCTTACTTCTCCTACCCATTCACATTTGAAGCATTCTTTCTCCATGAGGACGAATCAGCAGGTACGTAGGGCAGCAGCTGATCCTGGGCCTCCGTTCTCCACAGCCCATGGCCTGCATTGGCCAAGGCTTCCTGTGACTTGGGTGCTTCTCTCCCTTGTTCTCAGATTCCCTCCCGGAGTGGCCTGTGCTCTACTGTGAGGTCCGCTCCCTGGACTTCTGGCAGAGGTACCGTGTGGAAGGCTACGGGGCTGTGGTGCTGCCTGCCACCCCAGGTAACCTCTTGTCCCTGTCCTTCAAATGACCCACATGTCTTTGGTCCTAGGAATGAGACTGAGCTTCCCAGATATAAATGCTTCTGGTGAAAAGTAGGGATAATTCGGTATTAGAAGCATTTAACTTAAGATGCCTTGTTTTTTTGAGGAATTTCTCCCTGCTCCATTAGAGACAAATACTGAAAATTAGGCATGACTTTGGACTTGACCTGCTGAAACAGGCAACCCGATGGTCTCCATCATGTGCTTTCTGCCCCTCTGACTGGATTTATGACCTTGCAAGAGAACCTATATGATAGATAATTGAGTTCTTGGCAGATGTGGACTGATTGAACCACTATTCACCTAGAAATAAAAGCATCAGCCTCTTGCTGAGTGCCTGGCCTTGTGCTAAATGCTTCTGATCTACTTCTTCAACCACCCTGTGAGGTAGAGGTGGGTTGAGGAGAAAGAGACTCAGGGAAGTTGGAATTCTTATTCTGGGTGATCCCTGGAAGAACTGAGATTTAAAGTTCTATCTGACTGGCTTCCAAACAAGTGTTCTTAGCCACCGTGGTTACTTTCCCCGGAGTGGTCATTGCTGAGGAGTCAGTGAGCCCCTCACAGTGTGTCCCTCGCAGCCCCAGCCCTATTCTCCTCTCCCCTTGCACAGGCTCACACACCCTGACGGTGTCCACATGGAGGCCCATGGAGCTGGGCCCTGTGGCTGAGCTGAGGAGGTTCTTCATTGGTGGCTCTCTGGAGCTGGAGGACCTGACCTACGTGCGGATACCGGGCACTTTCAAGGTGACTCGTGTCTGGGACGGCTTCATCCTGGGACCTTTGTTTCTGTTTTATTCTGCAGAGGGTGGGTTCTGGGTTGAGGCCTCTCCCTTTGTTGACTACCTCAGTGTTCTTAAGCTGCTTTCCTTTATGGCTGCAGCTAGAAGTCATAGCCACATTTTGAAGCAGGTACAACTATCCACACTGCTATCCTAGGAGATCTCTTGAAAATACTGTACTTAGAGATTCTCCCTAGCGCCCCTTGGAATGGCTCACCCCTTCTTTCTTTACTGAAGGCCTCAGTAATCACATGCAGGGAGGATTTGCAGGAAGCTTGTAGCCTGCTTTTTCCTAGATGAGGTTGGAATGTCCCTGAGTTATAGTTGGGAGCCCCGAGGGTCCTGATGCTGGAATGAGGTTTCACCTGGAAAACTGCTCTCCCTCAAGAATGGAATGAGAGAAGAAAAAAAAAAAAAAAAGAATGGAATGAGAGGAACTGGCAAGATAGCCCAGCAGACTAAGCACCTGCTTAGGCAAAAGCAGGGTCTGGGGTTTGGTCCCCTGCACCAATGCTGTCGGCCCTGCCCCCGGGTACACTGAGCCAGCCACCGAAACCTGACGTGTTGCACGCCTGTAATCCTAGAGCTGGGGAGGCTGAAAACAGGAGGATCACTACGAGTCTGAGCTGTGTAGTGAGACCCTGTATCAAATACATAAAGAAAAAAAGAATGGAGTAAGAATGGCGGCAGCTAGGCCAGCGACCATGGAGCGAGGCACCACCTGGGGTCCAGAGAAGGCAGAACCTGATGCTGTTTCCTCTGATGCCCTAGGGGGAGCGCCTCAGCCGCTTTGGACTCCGCACAGAGACCACAGGCAGTGTCACCTTCCGCCTGCACTGTCTGCAGCAGTCCAGGTGAGTTGTCCCAGTCCTCTGCCTTGGCCTCTTCAACACTAAGGCCCAAAGAGCAGCCATGACCGTGGGATGGGCTTCCCCGTAGGGCCTTCATGGAATCGAGCTCCCTGCGGAAAAGGATGCGGAGCGTGTTGGACCGCTTGGAAGGATTCAGCCAGCAGAGCTCCGTTCACAATGTGCTGGGTAGGCTCCCCTGAGCAGCTGGCCACCCAGGACCACGTTCTTCTCTGTGCTATAGCAGTGGGTTACACAGCAGCATCTTTTTCCCTTGCAGAGGCTTTCCATCGAGCCCGGCGCCGCATGCAGGAAGCCCGCGACAGCCTCCCCCAGGACCTAGTGAGCCCCCCGAGGACATCGGTCTCCTAGCTGTCTTTGGCCCTGGCCTGTGGTGCAAGAGGGCAAAACGAAGGACGACAGGCCTGTGCCCTCCTAGCTCTTTGTCTTTCTTCTCAAAGACCACATTGGCCTGCCAAGGACCAGACACGCTGGAAATTCCCAGGCTGGCCCCTCTGCTGGACTGTCAGCAGGATCTTCTTCCTGCCATGTGGGAACAAAGTCAGAGATCCTATGGCCCCTCTTCATAGTTCAGCTACTATAATGAGTGGCACAGTAAGGCAGGACTTTGGCTCTAAAACTGATTTCACAGATGAACCCCTGACTGGCCTGTCCTTGATGCAGCCTCTCCTGGCTTGCCTCAGTCTCAGTTGCAGAAAGCTGCTTGTTTCACAGCCTTTAAAAATAGAACATGCAGCTGGGTGTGGGGGCATACACCTGTAATCCCAGAGCTCAGGAGGCCGAGGCAGGAGGATTGCTGTGAATTTGAGGCCAGCCTGGGCTATCAAGTGAACTGCATAGTAAAACTCTGTTTCAAAAAGTAAAAAAAAAAAAAAAAAAAGAAGAAGAAGAAGAAGAAGAAGAAGAAGAAGAACTTGCTGTCTTCTAAGAAAGGAGGAACATGAGAGACCCTGGCCTGTGAGTGGTAGCCCCAACTTTCAGGGCAGCCTCCTTCTACTGAGTGCTGGCTGAATTTGACAGAGAACTTATTTCTGAGATGAAAGGAGGTGAAGGTAAATCTCAGTTCTTTTTTCTCAGCTGTCCAGTATCATTTTCTGTGGGGTTTTTTGCACATAAATCTATTTATATATTGACACATTCTGTGGACTGTTTCTCTGCTCAGGTTGCAGGCTTGGCCCAGGTACCTCTTGAGCCGCTAAGTCCTCTGCCCTTCCTCTTTTCTATCCTTCCCTCCTCCAGGGTGTTTCTGTGGCTGTCTTAACTGAGTCCTCAGTAGGGACGTAGATTGCCAACTTGGGTCAGAGCAGTGCTGCTTTGCAACCTCAGGGCTAGGTCCTGCTCCCTAACCCGACATAGACACAGCATCCCCTGCCCTCAGCAGTGCTTTATTAATAGAAACAGCATGCTCCCAGCCTTCAGGCTCAGGACTGTGGGGTGGCAAGACTGGGACTTTGTGGCCTTCTGGTCGTGGCAGTGGTGGTGGTATTGGTAGGGAAATGGAAGAAAGTGCTGGAAGTCCTTCAGTTGACTCCTGCTGGAACCTCAAGGCCTCATGGTGTGGCTCACTAGTCCTTGGATCTGGTGCTAATTCATACCTAGTCTTTAAGAGGCTCCCAAGGCAGGTGGGTCCATTGTTGCTAGGAGCCCCAGCCTTCCCTCTCAGCCAATGTAGTCAGCAGTGAGTTGCAGTTAGCAAAACTACGAACAGGCAGTAGTTGCTCCAGCAGTGAAGGCAACCTCACGATCTTTCCTTTCCCTTCTTTCCTGGGGTTGGGGCTTGGCACAGACTCCTGCAGAAACAGTAGAAGTAGTTAAATGAGGAACTTGCCAGATACCCAGAAATGGAATTGTTGGGCACTAGTGACCAAGTTGTAAGGGTGGCTGGATGCTTTCTAATTGTTCCCCACAGTCCTGGGCTTTGGGACTATCAGCTCGGAATTTAGCATACTGGGAAGCTACTAGCAAAGAGCCCTTGACCCAGTGACAACCATCAGTGTCTCTACTTAGAAGCCTAAAGGCAGCCAGGGAAGGATGTGAGGGCTCGACCCAGCCCAAGCCCCTCCTTACCTGCAGAGGCCTCATTTGCCTCGCCAGGCTGACAGGTTCAGCTTGGGGATACGGCAGCAGCTGACAAAGCCCCGCGGGTAGATATTGGCCTTGAAGATGTCCCTCGAAACGGTGGTGATACCAGTATTGTCACACACAATTCGAGACAAGGAAATTTGTTTCAGAGCCTTGCGCTGTCTCTTGGTGAAGACACCCCGTTTCTCCCACCAGAACCTACCAGGAGGTCAAAAGATGTGGGAGAAGGTTAGGAAGGAATTACTTCATGAGCATTTGTCTTGTACCGGGCACACACCATATCTCATTCAATTCCCAGAAACCTACTCCAAAAGACGTATTATTACTATTTCATAAATGGAGAAATAGTTTCAGTGGTTAAATAAATTGCTTGGTATTAAATGCATAGTTATTTAAATGGCAATGTTGGATTTGAAACCAAACAAAAATCACATCCAAGTAAGGAGTCCGGCATTAGTCCACAAGGTTACTGGAGGGAAACCAGATTTAATCCTTTTCTGTCTTATGGGATCTGCCAGCTCAGAACAGTGGGTGACAAGCCTCTTTTGGTCTAAGGTGACTGCAGCCCTGGCAGTATCAGCCTTGCTTCTTTGCTTGGGTCAGTATCTATGTCTCTTAGACCCAGTTCTCCAGAGAGGAGCCTGAAACCAATCTAAAACTTTTCCCCAAGGATTGTTGCGATGCTAGTGGTTTTCTCCTGTTTCTGTACTGATGTCTTTTACAATGGGGTCACTTACCTGTCTCCATCTCGAGCTCTTCTGAACTGGTTCTCAAAGAGACAAGCCAGAAGAGGCCCTACACGGGCCCCTGGTAAAAGAGGTTCTGCGATGGCCCCAATCCAGATGTCAATGTTGTCAGGTGTCCCATATAGTTTCAAGAACTTCCTTGCCAAATCATGATTCTTCAGCACTTGGCTAAGCTGTGCCAAGTTCCGGGGCTGGGAAAGCCCACAGAAGCGCCTCCACGCATTATATCCTGGAGGAGACGGAAGCAGTTTCAATCCTACCCATCTCATTAGTTTCTGCTTCTCTCACCAAGTCCTCCAGAGCATGGCTGTGCCTTCATTTTAGACAGCAAGCTGGTCTTTGCTCTGTGGATAGTCAACGTTGGGCCAAACAAGAAGGTCCCCACTGGTACCTGTGACAGCAAGACCTCCTTGCTGTCATCTAAAATGGGAGTGGACAACCAGGCTTCATGTGCATCATACTGAAAGAGTGTATCCTAATGTAAAAAGCTGTTGTCACCAAAGCTCACAGCATGGAGCTTCATGATACTGTTATTGAGCTCATGTGCATCAGTTAGGCATAGTACCCAGAACAACAGAAGCTCTCAGTCAGGATTATAGAATGAATGAAGGAGCAAGTAAATCAGTGGGTGGACAAACCAACAAATAAAAACTCATCTACTCAGAAAAGGACCTCATACAATACGATGACATTTATATGACAGGTCTAGAATAGGCAGACAAAAAGTAGATTAGTGGTCACTAGGCATGGTGTTCCATCCCGGTCATCCTGGCACTCTGGGAGACTGAGGCAGGAGTATTACAAGTTTAAGCCCAAGCTTATGCGATTTAGTGATTTGGTGAGGCCTGACTCAATGAGGGAAGGAAGGAACCCACCAGGATCCCACACCAGGGCCAAAGCTATGGACAACCAAGGATGGAGACATCTTTACATAACCTGAAGAAATACCAGCCCTGTGTCACAAACCCCATCCCCCACCTAAACAAAGGAAGCCATACAGTGTCTTATTACAAGCTCTGTTGCGTGAACATTTCTCAGGACCCCTATAAAATCTTTGTGAATACTTTTATAGTAATATATCTGGTATATTTAATATTGATCTGTGAGTGTCAGTTCTCTTTTAACTGGAGTTTAAACCCGGTTGTCCATCCCCAAATTTGGTGTTAGACTTGAGAAGGGCTTAGAGGAGTCTGTGAGAGCTGGTATTAGGAATTTTCAAGAATGGCATAGAGGAGAAAAGGGAATGGAAGTCATCTTGTTGCAACTTAGGGGGCTGGCTGGTGATCTCAGGTCTCCAGCAGGGGATGCCTACAGTTCCTTAGCTGTCAGGGAGCCCAGTGTAAGAAGAAAAGAAACTCAGGTTTACAGAGAGCCTGCTGTGTGTCTGTCAGGTGCTTTGTTCATGGAGTAGGTAATGCGAAGTCCCCTAACTCCTTTATACAGGGCCAGAGGCCACCCAGGCAGATGGGGCTTCCATCTAGACAAGGAAATAAGGAAAGGAGAAAAGGAAACGGCAGGGGCTCATCCCTTTTCCCTAGTGGTATGAACAGCAGGAAGAAGGGAGTCAGTTTCAATTTCAATTCAGTTTTACTACTTCGTGCTTGTGTGGCCTTGGGCAAGTTGCATTTATTTCCTTATGTATAAAATAGCCCTAATATCTGCATCCCAAGGTCATTGGGAGAACTGAATAGGTTGTCCCTGAAAGTGCCTGCTCCTTTTTTTTTTTTTTTTTTTTT
>NDGN011474634.1:0-18635 GCA_002564285.1 Tympanoctomys barrerae
TGTGCTAGGAGATAGTTGTGTGTCAAGAGATGGTTGTGTGCTAGGAGATGGCTGTGTGCTAGGAGATAGTTGTGCACTCAAAGCTGATGTTCAGGCTCATGGGGAAAAAGATGGAAGCTGGAGACTGAGCAGCCTGGCACAGCTTACGTTCACTCGAGCAGTGTGATGGGGAAGTCAAAATGTGAATCACCACTCGGGGGGCTTGAGAATATCCAGTCACAGTGGTGCACCCCTATAATCCCAGCACTTGGGATGCTGGCGCAGGAGGATCACTATGAGGTCCAGATCAGCCTGAAGATGAGGTTCTGTCTCAAAATAAAACAAAACAACAAAGAACAGTGTGGAGCCTGTCTTAGTCATTTTCTCATTATTGAGACAAAATATCTGACATCCAAAGTTAAAGGAGAAAAGGTTTACTTCTGCTCACAGTTTGTAGAAGTTTCAGCCACTTGTCAGCTGGATCCATGTCAAGGGGGCGTGGCAAAGTGGCATGGCAGAGGACACACCACCCATGGCAGGGCAGGCGGGAGGCAGCAAGCAGCAAGCGGTGAGCCAGTCTTTCCCTTTTACCCTCTCTAAGCCTTTCAGTTGTCCACCTATACTCAGAGGGAGGCTTTTGTCTTCAGTAAATCCATTCAGTTATACCCAGAACTATGTTATTTCTAATCATTCCAATCAGTTGGCTAACTTATTGCCACACTTCCTTAATCCCAGTATCAGAGTCTAGACCTAGCCAGTGTCCAAAAGCCCTACTTATGAGCGCATGAGGCTTTGGAGGAGACATCCAGATAGAGACCATAAGGGGACCCACAGCTGCCCTTCAGCAGCATGCAGGGACCAGAACTTGCTACATACAGGCAAGTAACCTGGGCAGGCTTCGCTGTAACAGTGTTCTGCCTCTTGGTTTTAGAAAGCGAGACCTCTAGCTCTCCAAAGCAGATTTAGCCCCCATTTCAGCAGGAGAGGCATGGCTCCCTTTGGAGGACACTTTCTCTCTGGAGTGGTCTAGTTTATCTTTCATGGTCATTTGAATTTGGGAAAGAATCAAAGGTCACATAGTGCCAGATGCAGTGAATAAGGTGAACAAGGATGCATTACAGTGTTTTTATTGGACGTACATTGCTGTAAATATTTTGAACTTGTCCAGAACAACAAGACAGTCATGAAAAGACTGAAAACCTTCCAGAACTGCTTCAGAAAGTGGCAAGAACAATCAATGTGCTCAAAGCAGGGGGGAACATTCCGAGGGTGCTAATGGCAACATATCTTGTACCATAATAATTCATTTTTATTTAGACCTTCAGGGAAATTTTGGATCACACCACATACATAATACCTAAGGTTTGGAGGAGGCCTGGTGTTGCTGATTATCTCAAGCCAAGAAAGATAAGTTAATCACTGAAGCAAAAAGCATTGAACTAGTTTCAAATTCTGCTGCTTTGATTCAGCAAACAACACCAGCGAAAAACAAAGACATCAGGCAGTTTGGGGATAGAATTTATGTTTCTGAAGCAAAGGCAGTTCTCTAGGTTGATAAATAATATCTAACAGTAGTCCAGCTACAAAAACTAAATTCCAGATTATAGGGCCCATTTGTGATATGTTAAGGATACAATTAAAGAAATCTATTAAAATTTTTAAAAAAGCTTTCTGCTGGTGGGTGGCAGTGTGAAGTACTAGAAAGAGGAGCACGTGGATGCCAAAGCAGACTGAGGATCGATTCACGCTGAGTTATTCACTGGGTGAACTGGGCATGTAGTTTGGCCTCTGAGGGTTTGCATTTGCTGCTAAATAGGCTGAACAAGGCTGTCTAGGGAGAGTCTACCACGAAGATGAAGTGGCTGATCCACGCAGCACACACCCACCCCACCACATCACCTTTACCTTCCAGTCTTCCACCCGGAGTCTCAGTGTTAACATGGTCTTAGCGCTGGTACCGTCTCCTCTTCCTAACAGCCACCTCTCCTCTTGCTCCTGCAGCAGGCAGTGGCTTGGCTTCTGTACCCCCAGAGCCTGGTGCCTCACTGCCTCCTGAGCAGCTGGATCAATCACCTTTCTGTCTGTATAATGGAACACTGAAGCTAGTTACTTTACAAAGAGAAAAGGCCTATTTTGGCTGACAGTGTTGAGGGGCTCAGTCTGTGATTGATCGCCCTCATTGTGTGGGCCCTGTATCAGAAGGGAGGGGGCACATAGTACAGTAAAACTGTTCATCTTTATCATGAGGCAGAGAGTAAAGGAAAGAGGTAAAGATCTGGGTCCCACAGTCCCTGTCGAGGGCGTATTTCCAATGACCTAAGGATGCCCACACACCCAACTTCTAGAAGCACCATCACCTCCCTGCTGTACCCCTGGGAACCAAAGCTTAACATTCGGCCTTTGGAGGACACTCAGAACTCAAAGACTGTCCAGGGAGAGCTTGCTATGAGAAAGCGCTACCCCAGGAGGCGCCTCTTCCATTGCTATTGCCAGTTCCGCTCTGGAGCCTGCAGAATGTGCCACAGTCCTTTCCATCTCCTCTTGCTAGCTGGCCACAGCTTAGCACCATATTATCTCCTTGGGGAGCTATCACACACGGCATCCTCGCAATGTCCTATCCCATTCTGCCCCTAGGCCTGATGCAGCAGAGCAGAGTGATAGATAAGGTGCATTTAGAGACTAGCCGGGTAATATAAATAAATGAGATCAGTAAGAGTCAGGATAGGGCTGGGGAGATAGCTCAGCGGTCTAAGCACCTGCCTGGCAAGTGCAAGAACCTGAGTTCGGTCCCTGGTAATGCATGCTATGCCAGCCCCAAACCGGGCATGGTAGCACATACCTATAGTCTCAGCACTGGGGAGGCTGAGACAGGAGGATCACTGTGAGTCTGAACTGTGTAGTGAAACCCTGTATCAAATAAATACATTATTTGAAAAAAATATATATATATAAAAAGATTCAAGCTTCATACCACCTGCTTAAACTTTTGATTGTCCTACAGTTCTTTGTTTGTTTTAACATGGTCTTTCTATGTAGTCAGGCTGGCCTTGAACTGACAATCCTCCTGCCTCAGCCTCCTGAGTGCTGGGATTACTGGTGTGCAGTTCCCTACATTTTGTTCTTCACATTTTGGAACAGTCTGTTCTACTTTAAGATACAGATTTTACACAAAATTCTTTTTTTCTTTTCAGTGTTCCTTACCAAAAACACATTCCTATCCTCTCTCTTCACTACTAATGGATTCTTTTCTGCCTTTTAAAATTTTTTTCTTGAATTTGCATCTTGGGGCAATCCCAGCTTTTCCTTTTATTTTGTTTTTCAGTACTGGGAATTGAGTCCAGGGCCTTTATACTTATCTACACCCCTACCCCAATTTCTAGTTTTTGTTTTGAAAAATGACCTTGATAAGCCACTAAATTGTTCAGGCCATGGTCAGCCTCCTGCCTCAGCTTCATCAGAGTGCTGGGATTGCAAGTGTGCACCACTAGGGTCCAGGAGATAGCTCAGTAGAATAAGTACCTGCCTGGCAAGCACAGGGTCATGAGTTCAATTCCCAGTACTGTAAATAAAAAATAGATGGTACAAGTGCACACTATTAAATCACTATTTAAAAACATCTCCAGAATTTCTGGGTGTGAAGGTGTATGTCTATTATCCCAGCACTCAGGAGACTGAGGCAGGAAGATTGTTGTGAGGTTGAGGCAGCCTGGGCTATATAAGTGAGTTCAAGGCCAGCATGCACTACATAGTGAGACTCTGTCTCAAAAAATGAAGCAAAGTGAAATAAACAAAAGAAATATCTAGACTAAACAAAATTACTTTTTCTCAATAAAGGAAATGATTTATGTTTTCTTACAGACTTTCTTACAACCCCCCATTTTATCTTTTTATATTTTATACACACAAGATTATATATATATATTGATTAGGATTTTTCATTCTTAGTAACTCAAATTCCAGAGTCTCATCCTTGTCTCAGGCTCATGCCTGCTGGTACTGCTCCTAATCTGGTACTGTGGCATCACTGTTCTCACAGGAGGCCTGGCCTCAGTTGCAGGCTTCCTCTCCTCCTATGCCAGCAGGTCTGCCCAGGCTCAGAAACAAAAACAACTCCGGGACCTCACTCCCCACAGGTCACCCTGACCTTGTGTCCTACTGACCATCCTCCCGTGTTTTCTCCACCCTCCTGCTGATGACCTCACCCAGTGCCTAAGCAAGAATGTCTCATCCAATTTGCAGTCCTTGGGTCATGATTCAGTCAACCTTGACTGTCTTAGACTGTTCTGGCTGCTGTGATGCAACACCAAGGGCTGGGAAGCATCAGACAGCAGACACCTGCTGCTCACAGTTGCCGAGACTTGGCAGATCAAGATCAAGGGGCTGGCAGATTCTGTGTCTGATGAGGGCCTTGTTCCTGGCTTGCGGGTGGCTCCTTCTTGCTGTGCCATAGGGGCAAGAGAGCTCTTTGGGGTCTCTTTTATAAGGACACTAACCTTATTAATGTAGGCTTTGCTCTCACGACCTTGTCTAACCCTAATCACCTCCCAGTAGCTCCACCTCTTAATACAGTGATGTTAGGGATAGCGTGTCAGCATATGCAAAGGGGGAGCTCAAACTGAGACCTGACATTCTCCTTCTCCCCTAAATTTACAAGTCCTTCTCACATGCAAACTACATCCATTCCATTCTAGCTCACCCCAGAGGCTGAAGATATTCTAACATGAACTTTATAATCTAAGGTCCATTGGTGTGGGCAAGATAGCAAGCATCACTTACCTTGAGGTTGATTACCCTCCCACCCAGACTCACAACACTATGTGTTATGGCAATTAACTAAGCATTTCTCTTTGTGAGGTGTGAGTTAAACTATGGCGAAGATTCAAATTTTTTAAAAAATTATTAGCCTACGAGATATATTGACATTAATCACCATCAAAATACTCCCCCCCTCTTACTGAGCATACTTAGCCCATTGCCTTTGCCTCTTTCCTAAGCAGTTCTGGAGGTCTTTCATGAATGTTATTAGTTTTGCTGTGCTAACTGCCCTGATGTCCTATGTTATGTGCTTCTAGAACATGATTATGGGTCAGGCATGGGACAGATGTACTCTACAGACACTGTCCTATCTCATTTATCTCCCCTGGCAAAAGTCCCCCACAGCTAACCTTAGGTCTGAATGGGGAAAATGTGGCCCACCAAATGGTGTCATTGAGGTTTTCATCAAGGTACTCCAGGAGGCACAAATGCCTTTAGCCGTTCTGTTACCTACAATTCTTCAGATGACCTCACTTTCTCCTTCACTTAAAAAGCAGAAGTATTAGAAAATATGTGCCATCCCTGCTCTGTCATCCCTCTCCACCTCTGGGCCTCCTCCCTGTTTTCCCTCATATTATTTTTCTGGAACTTTCTGAGCTCTCACCAAATAAGCCTGCACTGTGGTGGAGCCTCTTGAGCTCCATTCTCCACATCTCTCTTCCCATCCCCCTCTCTCTGCTGTATCATCAATTTCTCACCACCTTTTACCAATATCAAAAATATCCTTCTCAATAGCCCAATAGTTCCCTTGTTGCAGGCTTCAATTCCTGATACAATAAACAAACAAACAAATAATTTCTAACAATCAGGACCAATGGAAAGAACATAAGAAAAACTATTGAGCTCCTTCCTCCAGGTCTTAAAATTTATGATTTTTCTTTACATTGGTACAATCTATATAACTTATACTTCTTAAGTTATACATGCAGCTTTTGTGTGTCTAGCTCCATCCAGTTTTGACCTGTGTGCTTCATAACTAATGCCACAATCAACACACTCAACTGTAGCATCATAGAATTTCCTCACTTTACTTCCTTGTAGCCACACCCATCACTATTTCCATCCCTGATACCTGGTGATTAACTGAGTGTTTCTCCTTGTGAGGTGTGAGTTAAACTACAGTGAAGGTTTAAGTTTTTTCAAAAATGATTAGCCTCCCAGATATATTGACATTAATCACCCTCAACACACTCCCCCTCTTACTGAACATATTTAGCCCATTGTTCTTGCCTCTTTCCTAAGCAGTTCTGGAGGTTTTTCATGAACATTGTTAGTTTCACTGTGCTAACTGCCCTGACGTCCTGAATTGATGAAAGACATTTTGTCTTTGATGGTCCTTTGGGGTTTAGGGAAGTGGAAGCACTTATGCAGTGCCAGGTCCAGAGACTAAGGTGCATGAGGACACACTCTAAATTTTTTTTTTTAATCAATCTGCCTTTCCATTTGGTGGATTTGGCAGTAGCATTGACCATATATATATATATATATATATATATATATATATATATATATGTATTTTATGATACCTCATAGACATTCTCATGAAAGAGAACTTCCATAACAGCTTCAGAAAGAAGCAAGAATGATGAGATAAATGTGTTCCCAGTGAGGGGGAGCATTCTGAGGGGAAGTAATGGTAATACCTTTTGCCGTAATAATTTTTTTTTTTTACTCGAAATACCTGCAAATGGGCAGAATGTGTTTATTGCCATTCTAAAACAAGGTTTTGTCAAAATGTATGCTTCTTTTTTAAAAAAATTAATTTTACTGAGACAGAAATGGCAATAAGACAGTTTCAAAACATGTTAGTAGGATAGTTACAATAATTAATACATTATCTATTGTCTTCATAGTAGTTATTCTGTAACAGGTGCAAGTCAACAACTTCTGATATGCCAGTTATGCTGATAACTCACTACTATTATGGACTACTGGACTATATTGGATTATTTTGCTAGATTCATGCATCTACAATATTTGAACAGCAATGGAATACCCATCTCTGACAAAAATAAACAAAAAGGGGGAATATAAATGAAGGACCATTTTGTAGTGAAAAAATATGTATCTGTATACAAAATAGTTAGGATAGATATATAGCTACCTTCTTTTAGTTCAATGAGAAGAACGATTTGTACAAATAGTGTTTTGACAAGATATCATGTCTGCATCTTGTGCCGTAATAAATTTCAAAAATAGAACATTCAGAGTATATTTTGATTGTGGCTTGCAAAATCATATGATTTCATGACTGCTGTATAATTGGGATTTGTGCCGCATGCCTTCTTCTGAGGTTGGCTCTTTTCACTCTGCATGATGCAGATCATGATTATCTAAGTTGCTGTGTTCATCACTAATTCATCCACCTTTATTCCTCACTGGTGTTACATTAGGTAAAGTACTAAAGTTTGCTTAGACAATCAGTTCTTGAAGGATACCTGGGTGCTTTTTAGATTTTAGCTATTAACAATAAAGCTGCTATGAACATTTGTTTACAAGATCCAGAAAGAAAATAAGTCTTCATTTCTTTGGAATAAAATACTCCAGAGATGGCTGGGTCACATGGTATACATATGCTTGGTTTGACAGGAAATTGTCAAACTTTTCCAGAGGACTTGGGCCAGTTTTTATCATCCCTGGCAATGTAGGAGTGATCAAATTTCCTCACATCCTTGCCAACATTTGATGTGATTTTTTTTCATTTTAATCATTCTGATACATGTAATAACAATTTTATTGTGGTTTGAGTTGGGATTTTTCTAATTTCTAGTGATGCTGAACCTTTCTATTGCTTATTTTCCATCCAGATATTATCTGCTGAAACTACTCTGTGAACCTTTTGTTTATCTTTTAAATACACATTTCTAATCACTGTAAGGATTTCAGTTTTTAAAAAAAAAGAGAATANNNCCCCCCCACACACATCTTAGAAATGACACAAAATTTCGTTAAACAAAGTACAGTAGTCCCTTGCTATTTCATGGTTTGACCTTCATGGGCTCACTGTTTCATGGGTTTTCAAATTTTTTTTTTCTTTTTTGAAGTACTAGGGATCAAATTCAGAACCCTGTGCTTGCCAAGCAGGTGCTTATGCCACTGGGCTATTTTTCCAGCCCTTTCAAAAAATACTAATCTAAATTATTTATGATGGATTTTTTGCTTTATCACAGGATTTTGCAGTAACATACAGTATACATATGTTATTAAAATTATATGAGTTTATGAGTTTAGAAAATGGTTGAGGACATTGGAAGTGTTTTTACAAGTGTGGGAAAGGCTTATAAGAGTGTAAGAAGGGGTTATAAAGCCTAAAAGAAATATAACACTACTACTTCACTGATTTTTCACTTGTCATGGGGATGTCTGGTGAGTAACCTTCATGATACGTGAGGAACCACTGTAGCAGGAATTGAACAATGGTTACTGTAGAGCATGGTGTTGTTCTCAAATTACTTGTTTAGGTTACCAGATATAAATCTACAAAATTGGTTTAAAAAATAATAACAACAACAAACAAAAAGCTATAAGAAATTAAAAAGAAAAACCAAGAATAGAAATTTTAAAAAATTTATGTATTAGCTGCTTTCAAAAGACCAGTAAAAATCAGTAGTACAATTATCCAAATTATCCTGCATATATACCTAAATATATCTATCTCAGTTAGTTTTCTCTCATTGCTGGGACAAAATACCTGACACTCAAAATGAAGAAAGGAAAGGTTTATTTAGCTCACAGTTAGTGGAGGTTTCGGTTCACTCTCAGCTGGCTCCAAGGCAGGGTGGCACATGGCAGAGGGCAGCCGTTCACGGCAGTGGCAAAGAGCAAGACAGCAAAGGGAGAGGCAGTAGCTATGGCTTCCAGAAAGCCCCTTTCCCCTCCTTAACCTGTAATGCAGATTACTCACCCCAGAGCCAGGGTGTAAAACTCACGCCTGCAACCCCAGGATTGGATCAAAAATTAATCACAAACTCCAGAAGCCAGCCCGTGACTTCATGAGGCTCTGGGAGGACAGCTTGACATAAGCCACAGCCATATCTTTTCCCCATCTTCCTTCTGTCCTTTTCCTCATCCCAGTTTTTCCTTCCCATTAAACAAATTCTTTCCATTTCACAGAATCTATTGTACCTTTCAGATTTTATTTATTCTTTCAGTAGCCAGACAATATGACGTTTGTATGTGTGGGTCTGATTTTCTTCACTTAAGGATTTCAGGATTTTTATACATGCTGAATACAAGGCTTTTGCCAGATATATGATTGCAGGAATTTCACACCTATATTCATGTTTTCATTATTTTGACTCTTTCACAGAGAAAACAGTTTTTTTTTATTTTGTTGGGATGAAATTTATAATTATTTTTTTCTTAGGGATCATGTTTTTGTGTTAATGTTAACATTTACTTGCCTACCTCTAGGACCCAAAGATTTTTTTCCCCAATGTTTCATAGATTTGCACAGTTATATTTAATTCCATGATCCATTTTGAGTCAGTTTTGTATAAAGGATGAAGTTTAGTTGAGCTTATTTTTCCTCCTCCTCCTTGCCTCTGTCTACCCATTTATTCTAGCACTGTTCATTTGTATCTGACTTTCCTCTATAGAATTGGTTTTTTACTTTACTGATAATTCAGCAAGCACGTTTATGTCAGTCTCCTTGTGGGTTATTTGTGCTGCTCTGTTGGCCTATGACTCTGCCCATCCCTCTGTGACTCCCACCCTGCCTTGATCCCAGCATTGGATCAAAAGTCAATCACAAACTCCAGAAGCCAGCCCGTGACTTTATGAGGCTTTGGAAGGACAACTGTTATGTTCTGGCATTGGAGATGGTGATTCTCCCTACTTTATTCTTTTTTTTTTTTTTTTTGAATTTAGGACAGGGTCTGCAGGGTGCTCAGGGTCTCACTATGTAGATGGAACTCATAGTGATGCTCCCATTTTCAGCTTCCCAAGTGCTGGGATTACAGGCATGCACCACCACGCCCATTCTCAATGGCTGTCTCAGCACGCCCCGGAGAGCGGGGCTGGCATGACACTCCAGGGATCAAACCCCGGGCACTGCTCTCTGCTGAAGCAGGTGCTCTAGTCCACTGAGCTATCTGGCCAGTCCTGTGTGACCTCAGAGAAAATTCTTTCAAAATTATTTCATCCTTCTTCATATCCCTTTTGTACCTCCCAGCAAGAAGCCACTCCAGGGTGTGTCTTCTCCTCCCTGAAGTGTGGAATTGCTGAGCCAACTTAGTTAAGCTTCTCTTAACTAAATTTCTCAAGTTGAAACAATCGCTCAACCATTGGGGACCACTACAATGAATCCCAATCTCCAGTAAGATGCTATGGTGCACTGTGAAAGGAACGAGAAAAAGACAAAAATGGGTGAACCTTTTCAAAAATTGGGGTGGCCCAATCACAGGAAATGGAAGGGCATGAGGCAGCCAGGATTTGGTATTCATTGGTCACATTCACACTGAGGAAAATGCTTAGGGCATGTATAGATAAGTGGCTATGCAAGCAAGGCTTGTGAAAGAGGAAACAAAGTATTTTTGTGAAAGAAACAGAACAGCCAGATTCAGGTTGTGCTTAATGAGTAACCTGTTTTGTAGTCAATTCTGGGAAGGGATTTTCTCTGGTGTCACACAGTCATCCACAGAAATGTCATCTCCTATTTTAGCCCCAGTCTCACAGTCTGCTTATCTGGTCTCATCTGTGGCTGTTGATGAGAGCAATGCCAGCCCAACATGTCACCCACTAGGCTACATGAAGGTATGCACACAGCCTCGGCCAGGCTCCTTAGGAAGGTCACCTCTCTCAGCCTGCATGGCTTGCAAGTAAGCACAACACATTTGGATCTGGCAGAGGGGGATGTGGCCATCCTCCAAAATCCATCACAACTACATTGTAGGCAAAAGTTTGCAATTACTGTCCCAGAAGCACTCTAAAGGTGAGCAGGGTTAGGAGCTTCTGTGGTCAGAGGTCAATAAGCAAAGAATCACAGATTGTCCCCAACTGAAGATAGTTTGACTTACCATTTTCCAACTTTACCATGGTGAGTAAGCAGTAGGCATCCAGTAGCAACTGGACTTTTTTTTTTTTTTTGGTTTGTTTGTTTGTTTGTTTTAATTTTTTAAAGAGAGTACAAAGTAGTACTAAAACAGAAAAAATTACAAGCAATACAGAATTTCACTAAACGAAATAATATGAATTTCACAGTATTTGTTGTATTGCATAGTGTTGTCTTCAAATTTTGTTGTTCATATTATCAGATATATGCATGCAAAACTGGAAGAAGAAAGAAAAAATATATATAGAAAACAAGAGACAAAGATGAAAAAGAATTGAAAAAAGAAGACAAAATTAATTAAGGATTAACTGCTCCTTTCCATACACCAGCAGAAATCCACAGTACAGTTGTCCAAACCCTCCTACTTACATATGTAGATATATCTCTTTCCCCTACTCTCTCCTGTCCTTCTCAACTCAGTAATTTCTTCCTTTTGAACAGGCTCACTCTCTTTTCCCAGTATGTTCTGCACCCTTCACACTTTATTTTCTCTTTCAGGTTCTCATACCAAGGAGATAATACAATGTTTTCACAGCGGTGTTTGATTTATTTCACTTAAGAGTATGGTTTCTAGTTGCATTTGTTTATTGGTAAAAGCCTCAAATTCATCATTTTTAATAGCTGAATAATGCTCCATTGTGTAAAAATACATCTTTTTTATCCTTCCTCAGTTGATGAGTATTTCAGTTATTTCAAAGACATTGCCACGACAAATTGCACTGGTACAAATGTAGGTGTACATATATTGCTGTGGTATGATGTTTTCAGTTCTTCTGGAAAAATACCTGGGAATAGCTGGGTTGAATGGGACATCTAATTCTAGTTTTTTGAAGAATCTCCACACTGATTTCCATAGTGGTTGTACCAGTCTACCCTCCCACTAACAATGTAAAGCAGTTCTTTTTTCTCCATAGCCTCTCCAGCATTTGGTATTGGCTGACTTTTTGATGTTAGCCACTCTTTCTGGGGTAAGATGGAATCTCAGTGTTGTTTTAATTTGCGTTTCTCAAATGACCAATAATGTTGAACATTATTTCGTATATTTGCTCAACATACTTATTTGTATTTCTTCATTTGAGAAGTGTTTATGCATCAGATGCCCATTTTTGGATTGGGTCTTTGAATTTGGGGGTATTGACTTTTTAAATTCTTTATATATTTTAGATAGAAGTTGTCTGAGGGACAATTGGCTATTATTTTTTCCCAGTTCATTAGTTTCCTTTTTGTTCTGTTGGTGATTTCTTTTGAAGTGCAGAGACTTTTCAAAAAGATGAGATCCCAGTTGTCGATTCTTTGAAGTATTTCCTTTGCAGTTTGGTTTTTGTTCATGAACTCCCTACCTACTCCTATGTCTTTAAGATATCTACGTACATCTTCCTTCAGGAGATTTAGTGAAAAAGTAGACTTGGAATTCTGAATGTTGATCCTTTCTTGGACTAGTGTTATGTAGTGTAATGTGCCTCCCTCACTATGCTGGGCAGAGGCAGATGCCCAGCTTCCTGTTGCTCCTGTCATCATAGAGAGAAACAGATTCTATAGTGTACTGTGTGGCCAGAAGGTTGTAGGTACAGATATTCAATAAATTATATTAGCTGTTTGACACTTTGTCATGAAATAGCCTTTATGTTAGGTGATTTTACCCAATCCCAGTATTCTGTTTAAGGCAGCTTATGTTAAGCCACTGTGTTCAGTAAGTTAAGTGCATTAAATGCATTTTCAATTTATAATATTTTCAATTCACAGTAATCTTTTTGTTTGTTTATTTGTTTTCTGGTACTGGATTGAATCCTGAATGTTCAGACTGAGCTACATTGCTGTACTTCTTACATCCTTTTTATTTTGAGAAAGGGTCTCTCTTAGTGGCCCAGGGTAGGCTGGAGCTTGCAGTTATCCTGTGTCATCTTTCCAGAATGCTGGCAATACAGGTCTACACCATCACACCCAGCCTCCTTGTAGGTTAATGCAATGTAACATCATCATAGGAGGAGGTGTCTATTGATGAGCATCTATATAAAGAAAATCCATTGTGCTGAAAATCAATAGTATAGCATAAAAATGTATTTATGGCATTTTCCTATACTCAGTTCTGTTTTTACTTACATAGAGAAGAAGCCTTATAGTGGTTCAAAGATGACTAATCCTGAAATAGTCTTAGCATACAACCTAATTCAGGAAAATTAAAACAGCTGAGATGTCACCTATTGACAAGGCCACATAGGTGGTACTGACACTGCTGTGGCTTGTTGCTCACATTTGTAGTGGGAAGAAATGCACAACTGTAGTTAGAAGGTAGTGAAAAAAAGGGCACAGTACTTTCCCTGGCCAGTTCTTGGAGCTCAGGACTCTTCCCACCAACCTCAGGACAGGACTCTGTGGTGCATGCACAGGAGACAGGGGTGTGTGCCCATGGTGCACATATGCAATGCCTTGCACATGTGGCAGCTGCACTGGGTGCTCCCAGCTGGGAAGGACATGAATGGGCAGGTCCACCTTCTGCTGCAGTCCTAGTGATGGTGATGCCCCTTAACTGTTCAAACCCTTCATCCCTGCTTTCTTCATCTTTAATCACAATGGAACCAATGGACTTGGGGTGTGGAAAGTACAGGCTGCGCTGCAGATCCCAGAGAGAAGGAGCGGCTTGCACTGCTGAAACTCCTGGTGATTAGAAACAGCTGGTTGGAAGCATATGAAACATACCAGGCCGCCTGGTTAGCTTCCCATGCAGATGCATGCAGAATCAAGAATTCCAGAACTGTGGGAAACACTCTTTAAGAAAAACAGAGGCACATGTGGCCACCGAGAAGAGGGCTGGAAAGAAAGAGAGGGAGGCAAGGAGGAACAGGAGTCACCACATCCCAGCTTTATAGACAGGGCTTCCTTAGGGCTGTGCAGGTAACTGAGTGACACCAGGTAAGTCATGCTCAGAAGAGCCAGTTTTCCTTGCTGTGCAGGGGAAGCCTCACAACCAGGCAGAAAGAGTGGCCTTAAGTCAACCTCCAGATGAATAGACTTTCAAAAGACAAGGGAGTAACTTGGCTGAATTCAAAATAAGACACTTGATGGATGGTTACCCTGAGTTTGCTGCATTTCTAGCAAAATCCACCTAAAGATGTGAAGTGAAATACCAAAGAACAGATTGAAAATGGAGTAGGGAGGGGGTGTGTCCCCAGCTCAAGGTCAGAGTGCAAGCAGCATTTTGGAAAGAGATTAAAGAGCTTACTTCTTAGTTTTGATTTCCCCAAGCCTGAACTATGCAATGGACCAATTTTTTATAGCGCTCTTCCATCTCAGTGGATCTCATCATAGGAACCCACAGAGGATCACTCCTGCATGCCAATCGACTGCCTCCTCCAGCCACCTCTCAATACACCATCACTATGTGTTTCCCTCTGGAATCCATGGCATAGCCTATAATCCATGGCTTCCTCCTTGGTCTTACCTATTGGACCTGCTACCACCTCTGCTCCTGGTGTCCTCGAGGCTGCCTCCACTTGTGCTCAGAGCTGGAGGGACCATGAGGTTCTGAGGGAAGGAGATACTGGATACTGTTTGCTGCCACACAGGACTGAGTGACCACAAGCTCGCCTTTGCTCCAGGCATCAACAGACACCAGCAGCTCTGGCCCCCAGTGTATCTCATCAGAGCACCAGCTCCCCCTCTTGGATGCCTGCAGCTCTGTCAACCTGGAAATGTGGGAATTCAGCCACTGGGCTCTGGCCCAATGGGAAGAGCTGGATGTGAGGCCTCCATCCAAGGGCCACTGATCAATGACTCAGGAAAGCCATCCCTATGCTGCTGTCAGCCTACCTGGTGACTTTCTTCTCCTTGTCTGCCTGGTGACTTTCTTCTCCTTGTCTGCTAACTGACCAGTCTGTTCTGTCCTGAGACACAGAATTCTTCACAATCTAATTCTGCGACATCCAGACACCACCAACACACAAAAGACAAATTTCAGCATCACTGTAGGAATAATAATTCTGTCCTTTGTGTTGGGGACTCTGATAGGTATAGTTTAATTGATACCAGGTTGTCTCTCTTTCTGGAAAGTCACATGGTGATGGGAAATTAAAGGGAACAGTTGTTTTGCATATCTAAGCTTGCCTGGGTGTACACAACTTAGTGACGAATTAACTGTAGAGGACTGACACATCTCCTGTGCCTGACTCTAGGGTGGAATTTCTTCTCCTGGAAACCACCAGATCACTTCTGAACAAGAGGCCATCAGATGATGCAGTAGATTTTGAACATAACTGAATATGAAAAGAACAGATAAGGTGATGGTTTTCTTCAATGTGATGCTCTTCAAAATTACACTATCTGTCCCTGTGATGGTAAAGAGGTCAAGGACTTCAGAAATTGTGACAGAGCCCTTAGCTCCATTCACAGCTGCCAAGGACAAAGCAGTCAGTCTGTTCAGAGTCTCCCTTGAAGAAATCCATGAGTGAGGCCCCAGCTGAGTGTGGTGACACAGCTGTTTAGTACAAATTTGTTCTTTTTAACTAGTTGTTTTGACTAGAATTTTTCTGATATTCTTTCTTTATTTTTAAATCAAGATTATTTAAAATAGTTTACAATGTTATTTATTTATTTTTTTGGTGCTGGACATTGAACCCAGAGCCTCACACATCCTTAGGCAAGCACTCTACCTGAGCTGTACTCCAGGGTATTTTAACTTTAATTTTATTTTTTCTGATAATAGTATGACTTCTCCTACCCCACACCATATCATATAGTTTTGGTGGTGCTTCCCTTCCCAGGAGTATGCTTTAGACTGGAATAGGCCAAGGGGACCACCAAATAAGGCAGCCTGAGGGACATTTCTCTTGTGAGACAAAACCACCCACCTCGCTCATCTCGGGCTGTGTGTCCCACCTCTCTACTGGCCCTATGACACAGCCAGTGTTTTTGGGATAAATACTGACTCTGCATGTTTAACTTGACCACAGTTAGTTTCCTCTGCCACAACCAAAACATCCCAAGTGGAAAATATTGCAACAGAATGTAAACCAAGAGTAGAGCTCTCCTGTCCTAGTCATTTTCACTGAGCCACCACACCCCACAGCCAAAACACAAGGACAAAAAGTTTATTTTAACTCACAGTTCAGAACTTTTGGTTCATGTTCTTCCACATGGTAGGAAGGCCTTGGCAGAGAAAAGCTACTTTTGCCATGGTGGACAGGGAGTAGCGAGAGACAGGATGAGCCAAGGCAGGGGATGTACACTTCTGGGTCATGCCCCTATCACCCACCGGTCATGACAGGTCCCTGCCACCTAACAGCAAAAGAACTACAGTGCCACCATGAGTCAGTCACCTCTCAAAAGCCCCACCTATAAATGCATGAAGCCTCTTGGGGCCATTTGTGACGTTAACTATATATTTTTTCTCCTAAATAGCTGTTATTAAATTGAGGGGTGTCCTACAGTCTAAAGGTGAGCAAATGCAGGATTGGTAGACTCAGTTTATGCTGTAGGTTCCAGATCACATTTTGAGATGTTCTCAGTAATCTCTTCTTCTGCTCTCTCCTGTAGACCTGCCATCCATTGTGCTACTTCCTACAAGGCTCCCACATGATTGAGCATCCTGTTCCACAAGAACTCTGGCAGGGGTCTTTGCAACGGAGTCAGGGAACCTTTAGCCCCATACCCTGGGATGTCCTCAGGGGGATCAGGGGCTTCACAGACCCCTGGATGGCAGTCATATTTGTATCTAGGTATACATCATTGCAAGGGATGTAGCGATGACTTTGGATTTTCAAAGAAGCCCTTGTTGAGGCCCATTGCTTAGAGAGAAACCCTACAGCACTTCCTTTGTGTGCAGAGCCCTATACAACACCAGTGTCCAACTGCTTCATTTCCTCCATTGCAATCTGTAAAGCCAGTGAAGCCACAGGTTCTCCTATACACTCATTCAGCAATCAGCACAGAAGATGTCTGTGGCCAAATGTGTGAGATTTATTCCCCACAGCAATCAATCAAGCAAGCAGTCAATTCCGCAGTGGACATCAGCTAGGTATCCTGTAATTTAATTTTACTGCAAGAGAAGTCAGAAAATTCAGATCCCGTAAGGTGAGGGCTCAGTTTCCAAGACTACACCCTACACCCCCATGACAAATCCCAGCTTGTTTTATCTATGCTTTTACTGATCTGCTGTAAATTGAAGTTCCAACAACATGCCCCATCCCTGGGATTGATTAATTTGTTTAAGATGCTGACAGTACTCCAGGAAACACATCTATTGCAAAGGCTGTAGATGAACAGTCACAGGGAAGAGATACATAGAGCAATGTATGTAAGAAAAGACACGAAGCTTCCATGTTCAGGAACAGGAAAGGCCAAAACCTTCCCTGAGCATCCACTTGTCCAGCTATCTAGAAGCTCTCCCAATCCCTTTGGGATTTTATGCAGGCTTCCTTAGACAAGTGTTACAGATTTTGTCCAGATGTGACCCCAAAGCCCCATGTGCTCATAGGTGGGGTTTTTTGGAGGTGGCTGGATCTAAGGCATGCAAATATGGACTATGGCCACATAATAATTGGATTAGTTTACTGATCAGATTAATATATAGCTCTGGGTATGTCTGAGTGGATTTATGGAAGACAGAACACCCATCCTGAGAATGGGTGGCACCAACCAATAGGCTTGTAACCTTGGTAGAATATAAAGGGACAGGAAGAAGACAGGCTTGCTGGTTCCCACCTCCTGACTACCCTGCCATGGACTGCTTTCTTCTGCCATGCCCTGGTACTGTGCTACTGTGCCTTGGAGCCAGTCAGCTATGGACTAAAACCTCTACAAACTGTGAGTTGAAATAAACAGTTCCTCCTTTGACTTGGATATTTTGTTCCAGCAATGAGAAAATAACTAAGACAGTAGGTGCGATTGATGACTTCATTGTTCATTGGTCATGTACTCAAACTTCAGTCTCTTTATCCTCCCTGAAGATTGAGATGGTTGGGGATGAAAGTCACAGCCCTGGGATCCTGTTTTGATCTTTCCTATAACCAGCCCCATCCAGAGACTGACTACAAGCCGACATGCAAAAGACACTCATCATTTTGAAGAGTTCAAGAGTTTTAGAAGTTGCACACCAGGAATCAACAGTAACGACTAAATATATAGAGTCAACCAAAAACTATATACACACTTCAGGAAAACTTGCATAACTATTTTAATATTAAATTTATTGAGATATCATTAGATTAATACAAGTTACTTTTGGCCTCTACAATTACAAGAGGTACTCAAAATAGTGACCATGAGCTTCCATGTATTAGTATGGAAAACTGCTTCTTGGGTAACTTGGTACAAAGCAGTTACCAAGGTAACTTGGTCATTGAGATTGCTTGGTTATTTTCAGTTTCTTCTCTAAGGGCCAGCAATGTAGAAGGTCTTCTTAATCTATGACATCCTCTAGGGTCCCCCATATGAGTAACACCATTGGTTGAAAAAATATCATACTATTTTTTTCATCATGCTATCTCTCTCTCTCCCCCTCTCCCTCCCTCTTTCTCTCCCTCTGTCTCTCTTTTGGTCCTTCTCTCTGTCTCTCTCTGTCTGTTTTTGTCACTCTGTCTCTCTGTCTCTGTCTCTCTCTCTCTCTTTTTTTTCTCTCTCTCTCTAATATATTTGGTTGTTAAGGGTCTCACTATGCAGTTTGGACTCATAGTGACCCTCCTGTTTTCAGCCTCCCTGGTGCTGGGATTACAGGCATATGCCACTATGCCTGGACTCTGTGGCTGGCTCTGTCCACTCTGGGTGTGGGACTGACATAGCATGTGGTGCCAGGGAT
>NDGN011474646.1:926-11303 GCA_002564285.1 Tympanoctomys barrerae
CATCCATCCATCCATCCATCCATCCATCCATCCATCCCATCCATTCTTCCACCCACCCACCAATGCACGTATCCAAAACACACCCACATCTCAGCCACCTATCAGCTCATCCATCCATCATTCTACAAACACTCAAGTCCTCACTCTGTGCTGGACTCTGTGCCATGACTTGAAAGAACAGATACTATCTGCCTTTTTCAAGCCTTTCAAGATAAGATTTGTTGATTCTGCTAGCATTTACCAAACACCCACGGTGACTAAGCATTGTGCCAGGTGACGGGGAATCAGTAGGGAACAAGACACAGGGTCACAGCTTTAGGAAGCTCCTGGTAGTCAGGGCACAAGGTGTTCTCAGGGGAGCAGTCTCAGCTGGGGCATTCAGGTCACCCCTGAAGTGCACGAGAGTGGACAAGAATAAGATTTTGGCCTCACTCTTCTGATCCCCAGGATTCTGGACATAAGACGATTTGCATTTTAATTAGGGTTCTAACCACACTGTAAACCATCTTTGAGTGAGTGTTTTCTACAACAAACTGCATTAAGGCAATTAAATTTTTTGATTAATTTTCTTTCTAGTACAGTTAAATAATTTACAACTATTTCCATCTTCATTTTTATTTTACTAAAATTATTTTCATTGAGACAAATGATTTTTTCATGAGAAATGTTTCCATCAAGGTTTGCTGTACCACCAGGTTTGCGCCCATGCTGCAGCCTGCTGACCAACTCTGGCTAATCTGCAACCTGCCTCACATTTTACCAGGGACAGTTTGTCTCACTGTTGTCAGTTGTAGTTTGTATGGTTTTTCCTCCCAGTTAAATCTTCCCTGGCTGCAGTGGGCAGTCCTCAGTGTTATCAACAAAGTCACTAAAGCTTATTATCACAAAGTGTACCAGCAGCTGATGAAAACATGCCCAGGACCAGAGTGGAGCTGTGGAGACAGAGGTGTCTTACATTGATGCAAACATCCACGTTCAGCTGGGCTCCTGGGACCTAAATGTGCTCCTTCTCACCCTCCACAAATAAAGACAGTGATATCCTCTGCATTGGTTTTACTCCCCAGGGTCCTGTGGCTGTTTCTCATGCTCCTGTCGCCCTCTGGATGAGTCAGTTTACCCAAGTAGCCCTGGGCACAGGACCCACTAGCTCAAAACTCTAGAGGTCTGACCGGCCATCTCCTCCATATTTTCCATTCTAGGCTTCTCTGAATGCAGCCAGAGACAGCACCAGCTTTCTTAGCCCAGCCTTCATCAGGCCACCTGGGCTAAGCATCCCCTGCCACCGTGCCCAGGTGTTCCTGAGCTCCTGAGCCACTTTTGAACACAGATTCTGAACCTGGCATATGTTCTCACCCAATGCCATACTCACAGGAAGCGGTTGTCCCCAAGCCTTAGTGCTGCGTCTCACGGATGCCTCCTGCCCACCCCAGCATATGGGAGGGGTCCTTTCCTTGCACAGGTCGTCCAACTAGTCATTTGCAGAGCTGGACCCCATGCCAGCCCCGAAGGTGACCAACACACTCTCCTACCTTCCTGATGTTTGGGAAGGTGATAGGGACAGGGCAGCAAATGTCTCAGAATCCAGGAACCTGAGACCTGCCTCTGGCTGGTGGCCTCTCTGTGCAGCTGACTTCATGCCAGAGCATAGACGGGCAGAACGTGTGCCCAGCTGAGCAGCGTCCAGGGGTGTGAGTGGGGTCTGGAGGAGGGCTCCTACCTAAGTTAGCAGATACCAGGACGAGTGGAGGCCACTCATTTCCAAGCCCGGGAGGACCCTTGGCTAGACAGGGAGGGAGACCAGGAGGGGGAGGCCACGGCCTAGGAAGCTTCAGAGCCCCTGTGCTTGGGCTCTGCCCGATGGGGGCTGGCGGGCAGGTCAAGCTGTTGGGCAGGGTGTGCAGCCCCTAGACCACTCTCAGGGCCCTACCGCCGTTTAGTGGGTAACTGATCGCCCGCGCCCAGCCCGAGCCCCAGCCGCCCGCCCGGCAGCCAGAGCTGCTTAATCACCGCCCGTGCGGCCGCATTAGCATAGTAATGGCCTTTAAATTGAGCCTCTTTGTTTTTTAATTAAGCTCCCAGCAGGTACAGAGAAGAGCGATTATTGAGGAAGCTGCCAGCGCTAATCGCCCGCAGTCATTTGACAATTAAAAAGCGCCCAGCTTTAACCCTTTCCCAGCGCCCGCAGCAGTTACCCCAGCATTTATCCAGCACCAACTGTGTACCCCAGCCTTCCCAGGGGGACCTAGGGGTCCTACCCTTAGCAACCCTGCGGGTCCCCCTTTTGCTGCGGTGACTGCCCAGAGAGGCGAGGTAACTTGCCCAAGACACACAGCTGGGTGTGGGAGAACTGGGTTGGCAGACAGGCTGCTGCAGAAATCCAGCCGCCTCGTCTTTCTGCGCCTTGCAGCCGGCGCCCTCTGCTTGGATCACCGTCCCACTTCTGCAGCTGGCACAATTCTCATCCTTCAACACCCAGGCGGGCATCGCCCGACTGCTACGACATGGAATTCCCAGGCATGCTCTCCCAAATAACGTGGCGCTTTCTGTGTGCCAGGCAATGTGCCGGACACTGGGGACAGCTGAGGACAGGTGGAGACTCTGCCCCTGGGACTACATGCAGAAAAGGAGCTGGACGAGTCCAGAGATGGGCACAGAGGTGCCTCTTGTTGGCACATCACCCAGAAAGAAAATGCTCAGGGGTGCGAAACCCAAGGAAGCCAGAGGGGGCAGGAGGACACATGGTCCTATGGATTGTTTACTCCATAAAAAACAGAATGTAGATTGGACCCAGGGGTGCTCTACCACTGATCCGTGTCCCCAGTTCTTTTTCATTTTTTGAGACCCAGTATCGCTAAGTTGCCCAGGCTGGCCTCGAGATGCTGATTCTGCCTCAGCCTCCTGAGCAGCTGTGATTATGGGTGTGCACCAGCACCACCATGCCCTGCAAAATTCTTTATTTTTTTTTTAAACAACAGGATTGATTTCTGAAGAGGTAATACATGATTTTGTATTGAAGTTTATAAAAAAGGGGATTCCCGAAGCCTTCTCCATGGCAACCCAAACATCAGGCCCCCTCCCTAACAAAACGAGTTGGGGTTTTTGACCACTTCTTTAAAAGTATAAGCACTCCCATACTCTGCCCCTGTCCTCTGAGGTCCACCTCCTCCCCCGTGAGAAGAGCAACCCCAGGGTAGATCCAGGACCTGCTCTACAGTGGCTCAGCCTCCGTTGTAGGGACAAACTGACAAAACCCAATTTATCTACCCTGCGTCCCTGTGAGCATTTTGGTCTCAATCTCAAGATGACAGGAAGATTTTAAGTGGAGTGTGGCTTGAGCAATTTACATTTTTAAAAGATCTCGTGAGTTGCTAAACTGGGACGGGACCTACCTCGGGTAGGGCTACAGTGAGCCCATTCAGAGTGCAGGGAGCCTGAGAAGCCAGTCGCTATGGTCACCCTGCAGGGTAGAGACACCGGGGTTCCCGACTGGAGGTGCAGGAGTGGGAGACGTGGGGCACTAGAGTGTGATGTAGGGTATGCAAAGCACAGGGCTTTGGGATGCAAGAACCCCGACACCCTGCCCCTAACCCCGTCAAGGGGTTATTTGGAAATGGGGGTGCAGGGTGGAGGGTGGGGAACCCCCAATCACCCTGGTCTCCTTCCCTCACTGACAGCCAACATGGACTCCCACCACTGGGTCCTGGCTCGGCCGGAGGCAGGCAGCTAGCTCCGCTTCACCCTCTATACTTGTTTCTGCTGGCACTGGTCTTTTGCCACGTGGACCAGGGGGACTGCGGGCCGACAGAAGGACACATCCTGCCCTGGTCCCTGCAAAGACCCCTTCTCATCAGTCCCAGGCTTAATGATGAAAATGAGGGGTGGGGCTATCAGTGTCTCCTCAACCAGAAGCCCTCTGTCCCTAATGCACCATCCTTAGTTCAAGGTGGCCCCTTGGGGAGCAAAGGGGGAGCAGCCCAGACCACCTCTGGAAGGAGGTCAGGAGCATGGGCACCCAGGCCGGCAGCGAGGGGTTAACAGCCGGCCCACCCCATCTATCAGCCAGCATCTCCCAAACAGATGGACAGACAAGGCAGCTGTCCAAACAGCCCTGTGTACCTGGCTGCGGCCGCAGAGAGGACAGGGCAGCGGCTGTTTACTCTGCTCCCGCCCTGCCACACACACACACACACACACACACACACACACACACACACGAGGGCATTTCCTTGTGTTCTGATGGGCTCAGGCTGGGGGGTCTTGAGGTGCTGGTGACTGACAGGGCTGACTGGCCCATCTAGGGCACCATCACCAGGAGCTCCTGGGGCAGTGAGGTCCTTGGGCTATAAAGGATCACAAAACTCCATCTAAGCCATGTCCCCATGTCCTTCTCTGATCAGAGAGAAGCCAACACCTTGGAGCCTGGGGACGGGGAACCAGTTCAAACTACTTTTGGGGAATGGAACTCTCAGGGCTTCCTGGGCCCCAGCTTCCTTGCCCTTTTGTCGCTGCCC
Organism: Tympanoctomys barrerae; assembly: GCA_002564285.1. Taxonomy (NCBI): domain Eukaryota; kingdom Metazoa; phylum Chordata; class Mammalia; order Rodentia; family Octodontidae; genus Tympanoctomys; species Tympanoctomys barrerae. The sequence continues at coordinate 5,438 of NDGN011474646.1, forward strand.
CCCAAAGGGCTCCTCTGCAGCCTCCCAGTCTATGCCACCTTCCACCCTTGCCTGTATGGCCTGGTCCCCTTCTTCCTCCACACCTGCCCCAGATTTGCCCACTGCCAGTTTCCTCTTGGGCTGCCCCACCCCCATCACCAGGCTGTGTCCAGCCACATCTTTGTCTCATCTCCCCAAGTTTGGAAGTTAGGAGAAGGGATTTCCCCCATTACCTGGATGAGACAACTGAGGCTCCCAGAGGGGCTATGCTTTGTGCCAGGCCCCACAGCTAGAGAGCCCTGGAGCCCCAGCTGAGAGACAAGGTCAGCAGGTTTAGCAGAGGAGAAAAAAGTCCCTTGCTCTATTCGAGTGCTGTCCTAGGGTTGTGCCCGGTGCAGATGGTAGGGAGAGGGGCATGGTTTGGGCCGGATCTCTGCTATGGAGAGTCTGCAACCCCCCTCAGCATTAGTGGGGAGGGGTCGAGGACAGCAGCCACTGCCACCACTTCTGTGAGCTCCCCCAGACCCATCCAGCTGGGTGGGACACCTACAGATATGCTTCTGTCCTGGGCAGTGAACCCCCTTCCCAAAGGCCAGGCCCTGGCCGGCTCCTTGGCTCTCCCACCCAATGTGACATCTTTATGGCGCGTGCTGGGCCTGCAAGGGCCTGGATGGGGCAAGGGGGAGGCAGGACACCTCTCAAGTAACGGATTGTAAATTCCTGGGCCCCAGCTTTCCATCCCTAACAACCTCCTCCCCGGGGCTCACAGCGCCTGTCCCTTCGCAGCCAATTTAAATGAGGGGTCCCAGACCCTGGGCGTAAAGCATTCCAGACTCAGGATAGGGGCAACTATTGTTTCTCTGGGAAAAAAATAAAATAAAATAAAAATCAACCAGCTCTCTGCAGCTTCTAATCACTCTCACATGTGCTGTGGGGTTCCCGCCTTGGACAGCCCTCTACAGTATGTGAGCCTCTCAGGCACAAGCCCTGCTCCTCCCTGAGCCTGTGAAGGCAGCCCCCCATCTCCATGATACCATGGGAGGAGCTGGGCGGACGGACAGGGACTGTGTCCAGCTCATGCCCGACACTGGCTCTAGTTCATTTCTCCCAATAACCTCAAACTGCAATTCATGACCCCATTTCACAGAGGGTACAACTGAGTCTCTTGCATTAATCAGTACATGGGCCAGCCAGTACCGCTTCCGACACACCGGCCTTGCAGGACTTCAGTCTTGCCTTTCTAACTCCAGAGCTACGGGCCTTGGCCCTGTACACCAGGCCCCCTACCCAACTGCTGCCCCTTGGAAAGAGCCTGGTCCCAGCAGCCCTGCCCAGGGCAGGTCCTGCCACCACCACAGCTGGGACCTGGGAGCATCGAGGCTGGTTTTTAATAAGGAAGATGAATTTACTTGCAAGGCCCAGCCGGGGAGGAGGCTGACCTTGGTTCTCTGTCCCCTTCTGTAGGGGCAGTGGCGGCCTGGCCAAGTGGCCTCTTGCTGGCCACTGGGGCCTGGACTGTAGGGGGCCATGGCCCTGGGCCTGGAGGGAGCTGGCTGTGCAGGGCTGCTCGCTCTCCCCGAATAAGCCCACAGGATATTACATCGCCTTTGTGTGCCTGGTGACCCAGCTGCTGGTTATTGAAAAATTCCACCGCTCGGCACAGGGCAGGCCCGCTGACCCCTCATCCCGGGACGCGCCTATCTTTCAAAAGATACAGGATTAGAGAGGCAGACCCGACCCGGAGCAAAGCCTTGTCTGGGGTGTCTGTGTTTTCGTGGCCTCTCGGGATACTGGCTGGAGTGGGCTCTTGGCGCAGGATTTAATTAGTTGGAATCAGCCTGCGATTACTGCGGCGACTATTTACCCAGCCACTTGGCAGTCTGAGCCCTACTCGGAACAAAGATGGGCCCCTTGGCCTGGCTGGCCAGGCCAGGGGCCCCAGCTGAGCCAGGGCCCAGCTGCTGGGCGGGCGGGGAAGGCTACGGGTCGACCAGGCCTTCTGCCGGCACACCTCATTTAGACGATATTTGTGGGTTCTCGCAATGCAAAGCATCTATGTGGGGCTTTTAAAAAATTAAAGCATCTTGAGAAATTTATGGCCGGTTTCTGAGCAGGGCCCCTCCCCCAGCAGTAGTGGCTAGGCAGAGTCTTGTTTGCTGGGGCAGGCCTGGATTGCTGCCCCTGGCATGAGGGTGCCATGCTCTGGGCACACGGGGGCCCCTGCCTACAGGCTGCTCTTGCCCCTGCTCTGAACCTTGGTGCCCGGGCTGTGGGTTGGCAATCGTGGCCCAGCTGCCAGCTCACTCAGAGAGGAGATGGGTCTGTGCACACACGCATGCTCATGTCCACACCCACCCATGTCATGTGCACCGCCCCATCCACAGCCAGGTCACAGAGGGAAACATGCATGTGTCCTTCCCCATATCCACCTGCACAAGCGTGCCGAGACACACATGTGCTCATGCACGCTGGCTCCTCCCATTGCCCGCCGATGCACGTGGGCTGTTCACATGTGTGTATACAGACCAATACAGCTGCAAGAAGGCTGAGCGCTAAGCATGTGCCTGCAGTCACACATACACAGATGCTGATAGCCCATGTAAACACACACACACACACACACACACACACGTGCCCACCTCCATCTCCATCCATGGGGCTGTCTCCTGCCTCTACAGCCATGCATATACCAGTCATGGGCGATAGAGGGGGCATCACTGCTCTGGTCTATGTCCTGGGACACTGAGGTCTATGTTCTTGGGGTCAGGCCCTCCTGGTGGTGCTGGGCTTCTGGAAGAGCTGCCACGTTCAGCAAAGCGTAGGGCTGAGTTCTGGTCAGTGTCTGTTAGGCAAGCACTGCCCCAAGATGCCACTCATTCCCATCCAGGAGCCCTGCAAGCACCTTTTTCTGAAGGCTCCAAAGCCCTTGTCTTCTTCACCCACCACACCCATGTGGTCTGGGGTGAAGCAAGCTACCCAGAGACAGATAGACTTATGGCTTCAAACTCCCATGCCCTGGCCAGGTGGGCCATGCGGGCTGGACTGTCATCTACTCACACAAAGAAACATATTGGTATACAGAAAGGGGGTCAGGCACCTGGGACACGGGGGCACACAAAAGACCCAGAAATGCGCCCACAGAGCTCACAGGAGATGTGGGACAAACAAGACACTAGCAGATACAGGTGCCCAGGCAGGTGAGTTTCTCAGGGACACAGATAGACACTGTGTGCCTACCTGCACCCGCACATACCTCAGGTCTGGCTGACTTTGGTGTGGCTACTGGGTCACTGCAGTGGGTTGGGAGGCCCAAGCAGAGCGGGCAGTGAGCTACCAAGAGGCTGAGGGGCTCTTGGTGGTCAGGCTCGGCCACCCTGCCTACATCCTCTTGAAGGCTCCATCCATCAAGTTTCTCAAACCTCCAACCTGGAGCCACCCATCACCTGTCTGTCCTGGGCCTGCTGGGGTGGCCTCCTGACACCAGGACATGCCCACTGGTAGCTGCCCTCCACTGCCCCACCTGTGCAGGCCCCCCTGTGTAGTGTTTTCCTCTACTTAGCTCCCCGGCCCCTGGCCACTTAGCACTCAGGATGCAGAACATGGTGGCAAGGCTGGAACCCAAGCTGCTGTCTCCATGTCCATCTTCAAAGGGCAAATAAGCCTGAGGAACCACAGTGTGCTGCTACCTGGTAAAGCACTCACAATAGCTTAGCAGAGGAGGGAGAGTGCCACCCTCCACTGAGGACCCAGCTCCTGCAGTATCTCTATTTCTCCACCTGTCTATCTCGACTTGCTAAGCCCTACCCCAGGGAGGGCTGGCCCCTGTGAAGAGGAGGGAGTGGGATCTCTCTGGACCTAGAAGACACGAATTGAAATCCTGCCTCTGCGTATCTTAGCTCTGTGACTGAAGGCCTAAAACTCCACCTCAGGAGCCTCAACTTCTCATCTGTAAAGTGAGAGGCTCTGATCCACCTTTGCTGGTGTCTGGCAAGGGGTGGGGGAGTGGGGGAGGCCCCCCCCCCGAGTGCCCAGGATGAGCTCTTGCCTTGGCACCTCTTGCTCTATCCCTCCTCTCCTCATCTGCCCCGTCCACCCTCCTGTCCAGCCATACCAGGAAACTGCCTGTGTCCCCTGCCACCACACCCTTACCCGGACACCTCCCTCCATCAGCCTGCTTCAGCCCACTTCCTCCTTTCCCCAGGCCACCTTTTCTAGAAAACTCAGACACCTCCTAGAGGCCAAGGCCTCATTCATGGGTTCACGGATGGGAGTCACCAACTGATGTTCGCAGAGCAGCTACTAGGGGCCAGGTGCCGTGCAAAGGATGGGCACCCAGCGTGCATCCCCCTCGGCCACCTGTCATGTGGCGCGCACAGCCCTCAGCCCTGTCTCTCCCCCATATTTGCATTTCCTGTTTCTCTACCTGCTCCAAATGCCAGGACCCCCAGGGTTCTGCCTTCTGTGACTTTGGCTGTCCCTTGGATGCAGAAGCCCTCCAACCACTCCCCGGGGTTCCATAGCGCTGGCCCCTGCACCAGCCTCCTCTTCCTCCTGCCTGTTTTATGGGTGCCTTGGGGAGCAAGACTCCCAGGTGCTTGCACCTCAGCTCCTGTCATCGGCACATATGCATGAAGAACTATGGACCAGAGCGCTTGCTGACCGGGTGAGTGTGAGTGTGTGTGTGTGTGTGTGTGTGTGTGCGCGCGCGTGTGTGTGTGGAGGGCTGAGTGGTGCAGAGGCTGCCAGAGCGGGGAGGGGTTAGTACATCAAAGTTCACCCATTCCCTGGACTGTTGCATGGTGCTTGTGAGGCGGGAGGTGAATCTGTGTGCACCGACAAGGGCTGATATCCCTGGTAGTCACCAAGTAGAGCAGGCCAGTGCAGAGTGGAGCATTTAGAGAGCAGCGCACCCCATGCAGGCCATGGTGTGGTCACGGGAGGCACGTGGAACCCAGCGTGTCCAAAAGCACTGCATGGTCACCTCTCGGGAGGGGTGGGACAGCCGTGAGGACTCTCCCATTTTGCTCAACTTCTGTTTTGCCTGGATTTATTTCACAATGAGCATCAATGACTTTTATAGTAGAAAAAGAAAGCACTATGACATCTATTTAAAATAAAAAAGAAAATGCAAAGAAGAAAGGAAAAGAGCAATCTGTCAGCTCTGCTGAGGCACAGGTCTTCTGGAAGTGACACCACTAACATTCAGCAGGGCAGAAGCCCACGACCTTGGACCTTGGACCTGTCTGGCCTGCTGTGGGCCCTGGATGCCCAGCCTGCCTGGGCCCGACGCTAGCCTCCTCACCTCTTGCTCTCTGGCACCTCCTCTTGATTCTTGGGAATAAAAATCAAAGTACAACTCACCATCAACAGGACAGAGCAGCTCGGACTCCTTAGCGTGGCCCTCAGAGTGGCCTCGGCAGGCTGGGCTATCTTTCAAGTTTCTCCATCCACATAAATCACTGAGCAGTGCCCATTGCAAAGGCCACGGTCACTGTCCCAGCGGCAGCCACCTGGCTTTCACACTCCCTTCCTCCTCTGCCTGTCTCTCCCTGCCCTGGATTCTACACTCTCCTTCCCTCTCACAGCTTGTCCTTCGTCTTTCTGGAAAGGGATTTGCTCCTGTTTAGCTCCTCTGGAACCTGTGGGGCCCCACTCTGTGCTCTGTCCTCCCTGTCCATCTTCCCCACTTTTCACCCGCCAAGCCCTGAATCGCTGCATCCTGCCTCCTTCTGCGGGGACCCATCAACCCCACAGGAAAGGGAGGAGCCAAGCAGCAGCTCCAACTTCAGGCCCAGGATCTGCTTTTCCATCAAGCTCTCAAACCTCAGTTTTTCCATCTGTAAAATAGGGCAAAAATGCCAGGTAAGTTGTGATAGGATTCCTGAGG
>NDGN011474648.1:0-10085 GCA_002564285.1 Tympanoctomys barrerae
TTTTTTTTCCCTTCTCCACAGACAGCACTAGCATGTAGGATATTGTTGAATATAGTCATGAAAATAGATATGAAACAAGGTTGTTTTCTAGAATTGCGTACTGGGAGTCATCGTGAAATGTTTTCAATTGTTCTGAGTGGCCACCACTCAGGCTCACAGTTGTACAACACTTCTCAACCAAAATGAACCTTCAGTTCCTCCGGAGTCTCTATCAGGTTGTTTACCTACTCCTTGATCAAAACACCCTGCTTTGAGCTTTGCCTCCTTATGTCCTTGACACAAATGCATAAGCACACATTGACATTTTGCAATTTGTCAAATTTGTCTTGTCACACTTACCTGTGAAACTTAACTCTGTGACAAGTTGACAACAAATTACAAGGACTATCCCCAAAGAACCATCCCTTCCATATATCTATAGCGGTGGGAAAGAAAGCTGGTTGTGTGGATTTTGACCTAGAGATTCTCTCTCCCTGTCAAATGTGGTTACATTTTTACATTAAAAATAGGAAGAGGCAAAAGAGAAAGAGAATGACTTACTGAGACTTGTTTTCCTCAGAAGACAGTCTCACTAAAGTGGCAAAGTAGCTTGTCAACTGTTTCAGCAGAAGCGGTCATCTGGAATTGTGTGCATCTCCGTGTTACATTTGTGCATCTCTATGAACAGCACAGATGACATATGTGGGCTTGGTGGTTGTAAGGGGTTTCCAGAGGGGCGTACCTTCTAGAAACTGTTGAGTAGCATGACACTTCTACAAAAATCTTGATTTTTCTTTGGAACTAATGGTCAAATGTCTGGAGAACTCTGCCCTCTAGATTCACCACCACCACCACTCCTGTCTGTCAAGGGTAGAGCGGCCAAGGTTGCTTTATTCAATCTTCTGCCAAGAAGCTTGACTATTTATTGATTTCTATAAATTATCCCTCTGTAAAATTTTCTCTGTAGTACAACTACAGTGTGGAGAAAGAATGGTACAGACACTTTTTTTTCCTTTTGACTTAGTTGTTCAATAATTTTAATCAAAATATTTAAATTGCCTAGACCTCAGCCCTTCAAACTTTGCCTACTATAGCTCAATTATATACCTTAAAAATTTATAAACAAAAGTATAGCGCTGGAGAGATAGTTCAGCCATCTAAGTGCCTGCCTGGCAAGCATAAGGACCCAAATTCAATCCCCAGTACCTCATGCAGACCTCAGACCCCTGGGTGCATTGTGCTGGGCATTTTGGGCATGAAGGCACACACCTGTAATCCCATGCAAGGGAGTCTGAAACAGGAGGATCAGTATGAGTCTGAGCTGCGTAGTGAGACCCTGTATGAAATATAAATAAATACATACATACATACATACATACATACATACAAATTCTCCAGTTCAAATAGAAATAAAAATAACTGGATTCTGTTCTGTTTTGCTATGTTTTGATACTTTTTTCAGGTAGGTCTCAACTACATAACACGCTCTTCCCTGCACCCTTCCTCCTTTCTCCGCAAGGGAAGTTGCTTGGTGCTTCATGCCACAGGAAAAGAAAAGATTCTCCTTGGGCCTCTATTGTGAGCTAAAGGCCTTAGCACCTGAACAAATTGAAAAGCTGTAAGTCCAAGGAATCTTGTTGCAAACAAAGAGCAAATGATGCTGGTTGGTTATTGGAAATAAGTGGAGGCAAGAGAGTTTGTTTTTTTTTTTTTCTATGATGTGGAAGAGTGAAAGCACACATTGGAGAGATCACAACTGAGGTGAATTCATTCACAGTTTTCTCCTGGATAATGCCATCTCAGGTCCAAATTCCAAGAACATCCTGATCTATAATCTGAAATACAATGTTATATAGTGCATGTAATCAAATAGCTTAACAACGCCAATAGTAAGTAAACTAAATAGTTCTGCTATTTAAGGCCATAAGACTTGTTTGAGATCTTCTAGATAATTCCTTATGGCCAATTTTTAGTATATCAGAAAAAATTTTGCAAGCAAGTGATTATATAAGTATGTCAGATCATATTTTAAACTAGTTGAAAATCTGACACTTCACTCAGACCAATGCTTACGTGCCATTGCAACTCTCTTCTTCTCTAATATACTTTATAAGAGAATGATTTGTTAAACTAGAAAGACTCTTTAGGAATAAGAAAAACATGAAATATTTTGTTTTCTAAAGGATCCTGAGTGAAGCACCAAAGAACTACTTATCATTGTTAAGATGGGACTTTATAATTGCTGCTGTGTTCTAATATTGTTGAATCTTATTAAGTAAGAATTAAATCTTAGGAAGAACAGTTCTTTGGGGGGGGTGTATGTGTGTTTGTGTGTCTAATATTCAAACCAGGGCTTCATGTATGAACAAACAATTTTGATTGAGCCACAAGCCTTCCATTCAACACATCCAAAATCGAAATACGGAGCTTCCTGTAAGTGCCTGTCCTTTAGTTTTCTATCCCATTAACTCCACTAAGCTTCAGCCAAAGCACACTCTATACTTAGCTGGATTCTGCATCGTATCGCTCCTGGGCTACCACCACTCCAGGTGTTCTCTATATTTGGAACTCCTGCATTTCCACTTACAACTTCTTTACTGAAGTAACTAGGTCAGACTCATTTGTCACTTGATCTGTGCCAGTACCTGTATAAACCCTATGTCTGCTTCATGAGCTACAAGGCTCATTAAAAGTGTGGCTATCCTACAGAATCTTTCCTTATCCTTCAGATTAGAAATGTTGATTCATCCACCCATTTGCTCACTGATTCAGTTAAGTCTCGTAGCTAACATCCACTTTGTGCTCAGTGATAGTGACGTCAACAGAAATGATATCTATTCCCTGAATATGGGGAACTTGAAGCCCAAATTAATAACATAGCCATTGCCCTATACTCATGGACAGGGAAGGCAGAGGTGTTTTCAAGGTATGTTTCAAACACCCAACTCATGGAGTTGGCTAAGAAAGAATAAATGTATTCTGTGCAGAAAGATAATGCCTGGAGAATACAGCCTCATGAGGACAATGCAAACCAAGATTTTCTCAGTGGCCAGATTGCACAGCCGCTGCAAGTATTAGGAGCTGTTTACATGAAAAGGCTTCAGTGAGTGTAAGAGCATTGATGAGACTAAGATGAAGAGTTTGAAACATTTTTGAGAAATAGGAATTTTACTTTATCTTGAAAGTTTTCAAGAAACATAGATAAAGACTATGCACATGGTTGCAAAATTAGAATTTGTTTTTTAATAGATCCAGCATCTACTCAAATAATTAAGACAAAAATGTAAGAAACATACTACACACTTACTTTCAGTCTCATACATTTAATCCACCAGCTGCCAGATTTCTTTATTGAATATATACAGGCTTCATATACTTCATTTTAATTCCCCTACTACAATCATAAGTCAGAATCAATCAAGTTGTTATCAAGATTTTTCAGTCCTATGCAAACTGTTCACCTTTAAATGTAAATCTGATCACTTTCTGGTTCTGCTTAAAATTGACATAATCCGAACTATGAGAAAAGAGGATCCTTCTGATGGCATCATAAGGATAAAATCCATAAGACTTATAGAAACGAATTATTTGAAGAACAGAGAAAAATGGAGAAATGGACAAGACACGCAGTAGAAGAAGATATTTACAGACCTTTTGTAGAATTAAAATAGAAAATAACAAAACGTAAAGTTCCAGACAGTTCGCAGCAGGAGGCAAAGAATAACAGGTAAGACAATGAAGTTCCCAAGAATACAGCAAGATCCTGGTTGGAGGTATTTATGCTATGGTAGCAAAAAAATGCCTGTTACAAATAGAACAATGAGATTTAAGTAACAAACACATCTAGTGTGAAGGAGCAGTGTGATCCTTAGTGATTCCAGTTCAGTAGAAAGACACTGAAACCAAAATTGGGGAACACTTATGAGATGCTTGGGATAGTGCCTTAGGTAAGTCAACCTCCATCCTGCCCTGCTTGGCAGAGGGCTGGCTCTACTGAGGATCAGAACTTGAAGCAGCACTAGTAGGCAGACTGAACAGCTGAGGGTTTTAGATGGGTGATGCTTGCATCTAAGAATGCCTCCAAGATTTCCTTAGGCATCGCATTGCTTCAACATAGAGTACACAAGTGTTACCTCAGAGTTCCACTAGTTACTCTTTTTGTAGAATAGAGTATAACTGATTTTACTAAAAGTAAATTCAGGTATTAAAGACATTATAATTCATTAGAATCCAAGCAGGCAATCATGGAAGACCAATAATGATCTCAGGTGTTAGTAATAAACTCTATTTCAGCCTCCTTCATGTTAATATACACATTGTGTTCAGATACTTTATTTTCCAATTTTGTCCTTATTCCTAGTGATAGTCTTGCAATTTTTAATGACTATTTTCAGGTATTCCTGCCTTTATACTATCTATAAGGCTATATATAGAAGAAGTTTAGGCAGCCCTGCACAATCAGAAGTTTGATATGAAGTCATCAATTTGACAGACATTGCAACACAGAAAAAGATATGATTGAAATGTGTTTAGTGAGTATAGAGGGGAGAAGCCAGACAGAAAAGCACATAGACTGACAAGAGGAAAATCTGAATGTCAGAAGAATCAAATGAGAAGTTTGGAAGTTCATTTTCTTCAATGCTGATATGCAGCATAGATAGAAGGAGCAGGGGAAGCCTGGTCTCTATAGTGTTCTTGGGTTTTTCAGAGGCTGGACCAAATTAGAAAAGTGCTGACCATAGAACTACAATGAGCTCTCTGACAGTAGGGCTACCATTCCTACTCAATCAAAAACCTACATCAAAGGAAAACACAACCTTACAGGATTAGTGGTGCATTTTTTACTAGGTGAAAGATAAATAATGGTAGATAATAGTAATAAAAACACTCACTACATTACAAATTAGTACAAATAATAACAATAAACTCCTTCCTGCCCCCAAATTGCTCATTTGCTGGTTCTAAAAGACCCACTGGCTCCAACTGGCCTTGGCCATTCCAAAACCCTTTATCCTGTCATAGATAACACTATACAACAGTTAAGTACCTCACATGCATGCACACGTTCTAAAGACAGTATATTAAGTAAGATTTCAACTCAACAATGAATACAATCATGATATAATCAAAGAACAATGTGGCCTTACAGATTGTACAAAGAAAAACTGGCAAATTTTGGTTGGAGACTAGATGTATAATTCATTGAAGACTTTACAGTGATTTTTTTCAGTTTGATTTTAAAGGATGAACACCACTTAAAAGGGAAAAAAATTCCAAAAAAGCATATGCAAAGGATTTATTATAGAGAACATGTGTGTGAAATATAGTCTAAAAGTCATCATAACTGAAGGATAGGAGCTGGGGAGATGGCTCAATAGAGTAAGTGCTTCCCTGGCAAGGGCAAGGGTCTGAGTTCAATCCCCGGTTCCACTAAAAGGAAAAAAAAAAACCTGGAGGATGAATTATAGGGTAAGGAGTGATCAGAGGTATAACTGACTAGAGTATCTATGAAAAGGAAAATTTACATTGCAACCACAGGGAAGCCAGAAAAGTTTTCAGCACAATAATAAGTGTGGGTGTTTGCTGTCATTGACGATGGTATAGATTAATAATTTAGGATTGCAATTCAAATGAAAAATGAACCTATGTGGGAAGAGGCTGATAGTCAAAGATGTGTCAGAAACTCTTTCCAAGGGAAACTCATGAGAACAATGTGGAAAAAAATACCACATTCAAGATACATTACAGGTGTGTTTACAAAATTGTGGGAACCTAAATGCAAGATGGAAGAGGAACAAACAATGTCCTTGAACAGTTCAACTTTAAGGAGAGAGAAGGTAGAGCCCCATCCTTTATGAAAAAAGAAATTATAAGAAAGAGCAGCGTGAATGGGAAGATATGGCAAGATTGATTCTGGAATTGCTTTACTTGAGCTCCCTGTGGTATATCCAAGAGAAGAGGTCAAATTGATTAAGAAACAGAATGCAAAGGAAATGGTGCCGGGAAGAGAGACAGAAATTTGAATATTAGTAGGTAGTAGTAGTAATTGTGGTCTTATAAAATGTAGGTATAGTCTTATAAACTTATGAGATAATAGATGGAAGAGAAAGACATAGAAAAGAAAGCAAAAATAGGTGCTTTGTTTATAACTAAGACCTAATTTCTCCTTCCAGGAAAATACTAAAGTTGAAAGTGTTGACCTACAATTGCCAGGAGTAAGTGAAAAGAAAACTATATAGACCTTTAATATGACAAATGATTAAGTTGTTAGATAATGGAACAGACTGCCACATTTGGGAAATATATTTATCTAAGAACCTAATTTAAGTAAAATGGTAATTCTTTCTGAAGGTTAAATACAACATTAATGTTAGCATTCAAAAAAAAACGGCAGGCTCAAGAAAAATTTCTGTTGAAAGTTTAGTTTGAGGCAATTAATAAAATATATTCAAGAGGAAATGACGACTAAGCCTCAAAGTCTATTACATTTCAATTTGTTATGATAGGGTTATAACTCTGATTCTACCATAACATTTCCTAATTTGCATATCATGTACATCACATGTCCGTAACACTGAAGTCCCGGAATTTAATTATTTTCTAATGATGAGCCTAACTTTAAAAACTTAAAAGAGTTAATTGCTTGTAAATGATTTTAACTTAAATTTCTAGATAATATCTTTTTTGGCTCAAATTTATGTATCATTTTCCTAAGGTTTCAAAGTGTCTATTTTGTTTTCTATTTTGCACACTTGTATTTCCTGTTGGTCTCCCCTGGGTTGGTGTTTTCAATCCTCATGACACTAAAGGAATGAAGTCTGATTATCCAGTCGCTGTGAAGAGAAAACTGATTTTATCCCAGTGTACCTGATAGTGGGAAAACAAGCAAGTGCTTCTTAAAATATAGGTTATTCAGATTTCTGCTTCTAAGTTGATGTGCTAGGCATACTTGCTTCCAATTCTCAGTGAGTACAAAAACAGAACACAGGGCGGACAAGATAGCTCAGTGCACTAAACACCTGCATAGGCAAGCCCAGGGACTAGGGTTTGATTGTTCCACACCACATTCTGTGCTTTCTTTGTCCCCAGGCATGCTGAGCAGGTCACTGAGATTGGGTGTGGTGGCACAGCCTGTAATCCCAGCACTGGGGAGGCTGAAACAGGAGGATCATTATGAGTTCAAGGGGCATAGTGAGACCCTGTACCAAATACATACATTAAAAAATATAGGACACAGAAAGTTAAACAAACAAATAAACAAAATGTAATCCTGAAAGAAAATAAAGTCTAATTTTTTGTTACATACTTACAACATGAAGATGAGCTCTTTGTGTTTTATCTTGCCTCATATATTCCAAACTTTGAAAACAATCCTAGCAAATTTCTCCTCTCTCTAGCCAAGAGGCCAAGAAAATGGTTAAGTAGAAAGTCAGAAAAAAAAAAATAGACACAATTGATTTATTAGGCAAGTGCAGGGACTGGGGTTCACTCCCTGGTACCGCATGCCCTCCTGGCCCTGCCCCCGGGCACTGAGCTGGCGACCATGTCCAGGCATGGTGTCACATGCCTGTAATCCCAGCGCTGAGGAGGCTGAAAGTGGGAGGATCACTATGAGTCCGAGCTGTGTAGTGAGACCCTGAACACAAGAAAAATTTAGACATAATTGATTCCTCCAGCTAAAGAACATACAATCTGTGACTAACAAAAAATATGAAATATGAAATCTCATACTGTGAAAGAGAAAGAATCTGTTCAAAGGGAAGGAACAACTGGGATGAGGGAAAGGAAAATAGAAAGAAAGATGAAGTAGAAAGATATATTTATGTATATACACAGAAAATCTTGGATAACTATACTAATGATTTATGCTAGTCCATTGAAAGAAACAGTTAATGCTTAAAGTTTTCCTCTCTCTCCTTTTCAATCTTTTGTTAATTTTTGGACAAGTTTTGCATGCTTATATTTGGTAATCTGAACAACAAATTTGTAGACAACAATATGCAATCCAACCACCATTCTTGAATTCTTTCTGTTTAGTGAAATTCTGTATCATTTCTAATTCTTTTTTAACTGTTATTCTCTTTAAAAGATTAAAAAGAAATATAAAATGTCATGAAAATATGTAAAAATATTTAAAAACCACCTAAAAAGAATAGATGTAAAAAATATAAGGAACCAATAAATAGTTTAATGTACCTTCTCAACAGCAGAATATAGAGGGCAGAGGAAAGAACCCATAAGCTGGACAATAGAAATACAAAAATAACCAAATAGGAACAGAGACAATAGTCTAAAAAATATACCCTCAGGGCTAGAGGGGACCATGATGTGACATTACTCATTAAAAACTCACAAGAGAAAAGAAGCTGAGAAGTTACTTGAAGAAATGAACGAAAAGTGCAAATTTGAAAAAATGACATAAACCTAAAACTCGAGAAGATGAATAAATCACAACAGAATAAACAAAGAAAGCTCTAGTATTTGACTCTGGCAGCAGAGGGAAGCTTCTGAAAATTAAAGGGAAATAAAAGGAAAACAGTGAGAGACCACTGCCACACGACGTGGAAGGTGAAGCGGCTTGAGCGACAGCAGACTTCTCCCCAGAAGACGTGGAGGTGGTAAACACATGGCAGGGCCTCTTTCATGTGATGTAGAAAATAAACTGTCAAGCCAGTGTCCTATACCCAGTGAAAATATTTCAGAAATAAAATGGGGTTATGAAATCTCAAACAAGACCAGGGAAGAGTTGCAAACAGAGGTCTCTGAAAGAATAGCTAAACAATATTCTCTATAGAGGATGGGAAGATAAAATAAGGAACTTCTTAACAACAGGAAAGAAGGAATAACACAGTGAGCAAAACTATTAGTAAAATGCTGACACCAGTAGACTGTTATCTTTATATAATCTGGAGAATATCACCAAGGGCGACACGAGTGTGAAGAGATTTTTTCAAGAACATTAATAATAAATCAAAATAGATTTCTTCAAAGTTTAACAAATGTAGAGGAAAGCAGGAAACAAAAAATAAAATGGTAAACTTAATACTTGCATTAAAGAAGCATTCTAAATATTCCAATTAAAAGTTGGAAACGGACAGATGTGTTTAAAAGACATGGATGTGCCTACAAGAAACTTGTTTTAAATATAGCATTGTTTGCTACTGCAAATAAAGAACAGAAACTATGTGTCACACAAGCCTTAATCAAAGGAATGCAACTGTACCTCTAATTATTCCAAAGAAGACTTTAAAGCAAAGAAAACTTTCGTGCACAGAGGATGCCATTCTGTAAAGGGCCAATCAGTCAAGAAAACATCACATTTCTAGAAGTCTAAGTCTCTACCAATAGAGCAGCATATGTGAAGGAAAGACTACTTAGGCCTATTACAACTTCTGCCATACACTTTGATGCTTTCTCAAAAATTGGCAGTGCATCTAGACATACAATCATCAGAAATATGCAAAAACAGAACAATATTTAAGAAGCCACTTTATTTTCTTGAAAAATACAAATGACCATAATTCATCTAAAATAAAACCATAATAGCCCCATCAGTACCAATAAAATTTAAAAGTAAACTTAACATTTGCCCTATAAAGACATCTCTAAGCACAAATGGCTCTAAAAGAGATTTTGACCAAACGTTTAAAGAAAATTTAACCCAATCTCTATAGTATTTCCACATAAAAAATTGCATAGATCTTTCCAATTAATTTTATGAAACTAATTTGCTTTGTCTTACAAATTCTGTGGAAAGTAACTTCAAATGAACCATAAATGAAATGTAAAAATACAACTATTAAGCTTTTAGGAAAAAATAAAAATAATCCCCACCTGGATTTAAGAAAAGAATTCTTAGACTTGACATCAAAGCACAGCTAAGGGAAGGTAAAATTGTATCACTTTTGGAAGGTAAAATGAATGAATTGAGCTTTTATCAGAATTAAAATGTATTGCTCTGTGAGAGACTGTTAAATAGACTGAAAGACAATACAAAAGCAAGCATTAGAATGGTAAATTATCTATATTACAGAGGACTAATGTCTAACAATTCTCAAACCCAGCAGTTTTATAAAATGAAACTGGAATGGGTCCCAAATACATAG
>NDGN011474649.1:0-10717 GCA_002564285.1 Tympanoctomys barrerae
GGGGGCAGGGCTGGCACAGCAGGCCTGGAGATCAAGCCCCTGGCCCCTGCGCCTGCTTGCAGGGTCTTTAATCCACTGAGCTATTTGACCAGCCCTTTCAATTTTAAAATGGGGGTAAAGATACCAACTATGTCAGGTTGCTAATAAAATGAAATGAGCTGTTACATAGAATGAATCTAGCCCAGTGTCTGGTATGCCTTGAAAAGTATTTGTTATGTCTCATTTATGAGTTAAAATGGAAAAATCTGAGCGGAGAACAATATATGGCTATTTGTTACCTACACTCCACATGTGAGGAGGGGAATCTTATTGGGGTGAGAGAGGGCCGGGGGTGTCCTATAGAACTTCTCAGAGCAAAACAGTACTTAGAGTTGCCATGAAACATGTAAATGCAAGAGAACTGTAAAAGCACGGGAGCTCAATGAAAACTTGAAATAGAAGACACGGTTCAGATATTCAATTATATTATTATTTTATAGTATATTTAAATATATCCTAATTTTATATATATTAGATAATGATGTTCAATTATATTACTGTTTTCAGGTCCATCGTTTACCTTGCGTGGAGTGTTACTTGAATATTCATTAAGGTTAATTTTTCTGGTTTTACATTGCTGTAGTCAAGGTTCAGAAGGGAAAATATTTAATACAGACACATAATTTATGGGCTTGTTTTATGATATTCACCCATATAATCAAATGCAAAAGAGCATGGTAGATCTGTCCACACCTTAGAGACCCAAATAATTCAGCTGAATGTCCTGAGGAGTCCAGCTGAAGAGCTAGAGCCCATGGCAATAGCTCAGGCAAGTCTGTTCCAAGGATCTGCACTGGGAAGACCCAAAGGTCAGTGATGGAGGCTAGAAAGCCTGCGCCAATAGGGTGAAGGATCTGTGCCAGCAGGCAGAGGGATCTGAACAGAAGCCAAGAAGCAGTACTCGCGGTAAGGACCAGCGCTACCCCAAAGACAACTATAGCCATCCTCGGCAACAGTGAGGACCTAAGCAACCGTAACGGTGAGAACAGCTGAGTTCATATCAGGAAAGGCAGCGCAACAGGCTGCACCAGGAGGATCAACAGAATCAACATCTTCCCTCTAGTTCTCCATTTATGCTGTTGGCAACAATCCTCAGGTGGCCTTCTACAGCCAGAACCATGCTGCTTCAGTTCAGCTGGGTGTTACAAGTTGTCCACTAGTTGGTCCCCAGCATACATTTTTGTTTTTGAGTTTGAAGACTTACAAATAAAATTTGGATACTTTTGACTTTCCCTACTTCTATCACTATGCCTCAAGCCACCATCTTCACTGGGTTGATTGCTGCAAGGATCTCCCATCCAGTGGTTTCTTCATCTGCCTCATTACTCTATAGTTGTGTCTCAAAATAGTGGCCAAAATTAGACTTCTAAAATATAAAAAAGATTGTATCTTTTTGCCCAGAAACCTCCACTAACATCCAGGTAAATGTTCAAGGCTCTGGTCTGCCCCATTCTGAGCTCCAATCTCTAGCTGACTCCCATCCTACTTCTAAACCACACCAAGCAGATCTCCAGGCATTTGCACCACTGCTGCTTTTAACTAGAACTCTCCACCCCTCAGAATCATGGCTCCTTTTATTCCTTTAGGTCTCTGCAAAAATATCACCTTATCGTTGAGATCTCCTCAGAATTATTTGCATAAAGTAGTGCTGTACCATCAAGACCCGTCATACCCTGGTTGCACCACTCTGCTTGAATGCTAGTTGACACAGAGTAGGTGTTCAATCACAGGTGAGGAATATGATTTTTTTTGGAATAGATGAACAGAGAGTAGCAACATTTTTATCCAGGAAAAGTATAAACACAGAAACTAGAGCCGGAAATATAGCTCAGCTGCACAGCGCTTGCCTGGAAAACACAAGGTCCTGAGTTAGATTCCTGATACCTTCCTCTCCCCAAAAGAAAACTATGAGCCCATTTGTACAAGTCAAAGATGCAGATTCCTTAATATACCTACATCTACCAGGCTGGTTCCTTGTCCTACCAAACATTTGTCCCTAACAACTTTGACACATGTAAGTAACACTGCCCCCCCACCACCATACACACTTCTTTGAATAGTCATGGATACTTCCTAGCAGGTAAAAATTACAGTGCTTATGATAGAAAAACAGGTAATAAATTAATATTAGCCTCATTAAGAAGTCCGATACCTGCATCATTCTGGCCGTTCCACTCAGGCCTACTCTATCCGAGTATGGGGGATGTGGAAGTCAATTGGATTCTCAGGTCTAGACTTGATTCAAGTGCCTGTCATAGGCTGCTGAGGTCACTTCCTTAGAGACATCCTGAAGTCTGCTCTGGGCTGACACCCCTTACTCTTTCTGAGGACATGTTTTGGACATAGTGCACTGTACCATCCCTAGTACATGATTCTAGCACTCTTCGACTACACTCTATTTGACTGGAATTTGACAGTTTTTTAAAAATAGTTTCATACCTGTTTCTTCCTGGTGTGGTACCTTTCCAGATGCATAGATTCTCAGTGGGAGGAGACTTCTGAGGAGTCATCCCTTGGGAAGCCTAAGAGGAGTGTCCCTTCTCCTCTTCTCAGAGCAGACTCAGGAGCTGAGAATTCTTGAGGGATCCTCAAGCTGAGGGGATGAGTGGGCTTTGCCCTCGGCACCACCATACTAGCCCCCTATTTCTGCTAGGACACCACTGTTGAAATTCCTACTTCATAATTTTTGGAGCTTCTCTGCTTCTAGCTTTTTTCCAGACTAGTCCGAAAGACTTGTGTTGATTCTAAGAACTCCTGATGGTTTTCATGAATTCTTTTGTGTGTGTGAGTTAGTTATTAGGGTTTGTTTCTTAATGGTTACACACTCTGACTGGAGTGAGGACACTCCAGTGTTTTGCTCCAGGCTCTGGTGGGAAAACACTTTGAACAATAAGGAAGAAATAGAATTGTTCATAGTAGAGGGAAAAGATTAAGAACAAAATACTCTACTTGGCTTTTTCTAAGGCATTTGTTTTAGTTTTCTATTGCTGCATAACAAATTACCATAAATACAGTGGCTTACAAAAATGTCCATTCATTATCTCAGCGTCTCTTTAGGCAGCAGGTTGGGAATGGCTAGGTATCTGGGTTCTCCGCACAAGGACTCATCAGAATGAAAGCAAGGTGTTAGCTGGGACTGCTGTATCATGAGAGGCTCAAGGTCCCCTACCAAGGTCACTGGCTGATGAAAGAGTGTGTATCCTTAGAGGCAAGACTGAGCTCTCCCCACGTCCTTCCTAGCTGTTGGTGGTAGTTACCACTCTCAGCTTATAGTGGCTGTCCTTTGGCCCTTCCCACATGTAGGTGTAGGTTCTTGTGCCTGTGCAAGGTGGCCCTCCAGTGGGCCTCTCACAGAAGTTTGGGCCTTCCACGCCAACAGGACAGCATTTTCCATGGCTCTGAATCTTTGCTTTCCTCCATCTCTGTCTTATGGCCTCTCTTCCTAAAGACTCACCTCATTAAGTTAGACCCACCCTCAGTCCAGGAGAAGTGTGTCCCCATAGGGCACATGTACCAGCTGGAATTGTGCTAGGGGGCAATCTTGGATAGCATATCTTGGAGGAGGCCACATGGAAAAGTAGGTAGTTAGGCTCAAAATCATCACATATGTTCACAGGTGCTCCAAGAGAACACCTAGAGCTGTTGCTCTCCTGGGCATTGATGGACAGCAGTGTACCTGAGTGTCAGTGTGGGGACTTATTGATGTTTTAAGAAAAGTTGATAACACTGTTAAGTAGATGCTCTTCTTAAAATTAAGGACACATCAGGCCTGCCATTCCAGCCCCGCCCCCAGGGTGCCCTGAGACGGCCATTGAGACTGGGCGTGGTGGCGCATGCCTGTAATCCCAGCTATTGGGAGGCTGTAAACAGGTGGATCACTGAGTCTGATCTAGTAATGAGACCCTGCACACCCTGTAGACTCTTCTCTAAAAATTAAAAAAAAAAAAAAATTAAGGACACATTTGTTCGTGCAGTTGGGGTATTTTCTCTTTTCTTGAAGTGGCACAGCACTCCCAAGTTGCATTTGGGTTGGAAGAATCACAAAACAAATTGTTTCTACTCAGGAAGAACGTGCTCTCCGGTCATGAGGATCTATCTGAGCAGTCATTACCACCCGCACGCACGTGGAAAAGGGATCATTCTCCATCACCCATTTGGCAAAATTGAAGCAAGATAATTGTCACACAACAGTGTCATAGTATCCATGACACCTGCTTTAAAAATAAATCTCCTGGCTTTGTCTTTCCCTTTATTTTCAATAAATGCTCCATTATTATTGCCACTGCATTAATCTAGCAGCAGGAAACCATTATCCTATGACAACAGTTTCTCCCATTAACATTATCTTTTAATTTTAAGATTGTTTAGATGACTGCTAGAAGCTACTAAATTAAGATAAAATGAAGAAAGACTTATTTTCTTTAAGGCAAGTGTTCAGTCAAGTTACTGCCTCCAATTTTGTCTGCTCTGGGAAAAGAAACACTATTATTTTATGTATCAGATTACAAAATACGATTTGGGTATAAGTTGAAATTTCCAGATATCTAGACATGCTTTAAATGTCATCTAGGAAACAACTATTAAATTTTAAATTATTATTTATATTGCTCGCTGTATTACATAGTATATATTAAGAGTTGGAAGGATAGTTATTTTTCTAGGAAGCAACTGCTGTAGTAAATAAAACAATAATGAAATCACAATGATGAAAATTCAGTAAAGGAATAAAGGACCTGTTTGTCGAGTTCATCATGAGAAGTAAATGAATTTAGAGAATCTGACAAAAATGAGACAGTATGAAAACAAACACAAAACTAGAAAGGAGTTGCGATTATTGGTAATTATTATTAAATGTTCTGACACACTTCAAAGTGACAGTTATAGTATAGTAAGCAGTATTTGTAAATTTGATATTGAATATGCTATAAGCTTATAATATGTTATAACTTTCCAACTGTCCATTAATTCTAAAAAATTCTCCTTTATTCTGTCCGCTGTATTCAAGGAATAGAAGATACATTCTAAAATCTTTCAATGTTTGTTTACTCTGCCTTCATCTGTTCTAATGGGCTCAGGGCTTTCTTTCCAAAAGGCAGAGATGGAAATACTATAAATGAGGACTATATCTAAATAGTTATTAGAGGAATGATTTTATACATTCAGTAGTTGAGATCTGTGATTCCCAGCTCTCATGAGTAAACCACACAGAGGAAAATTAGAAGAAACCGAGTTACTGTTTTAATAGAATCTTTCTAGGGAAAAATGCTTTCATTGTGAATTACCCTATATTGTTAATGTAGTTCAAGTAGGCCATCAATATGTGTCCTATTTACTGATAGGTGCAAAATAGGTAGTGGGAGATCAATCAAAACCCCCTTCCATAAATTATCATGACTTCTAGAAATTATCAAAACTTCACTGGGGTGTCATATGTAGTCTTCCCAGCCATGAGTTATAGTCAATAATTCATTCCCTGACGGAGCTGATAACAGGCAGATATTCTAATAATGTGGTAGGATTTACTACTGGACACAAGCAGTAAGTAGGAATTTCAATACAGTGTTAAATGTTATCTCAGCAGAGAAAAGCAATAAAAACAGGACAGAGAGCCGCATTTTGCTACACTGCTTGGGTGTTTTAACCCTCTAATTAGCACGAGCATGTGTAAAGGTAGTGTTGGTTAAGCTTTCACTCTTGTTTTTGAAACCAATTGTTTCCAGAGTATTGTTCTGTAATGACTTCTCCTGGCTTTATTGTTAGAGAGCACAGCAGATGGCTCTGAAAAAATGCTGAAAATAAAGTCGATTTCATTCTTCAGTTGTTGTCCCAAATTTGAAAATAGCTTCACTTGAATATTTTTCCTTTTAAAGGAAACTTCCCTGCCTAAAAAATCATCATCTTAGACTAAAGGTCTTAAATATATTTTCAGTGATTTCTTATCACACAGAGAAATCGACAAATTTGCTTTCTCTGTCAGAATGTTTTGAAGCTAGAAAAGAAGTGGTGATTCATCAAAAACAATTTTATTATGAAATTTGATTTATGTTGAGAAATATAAATGATGACGTTATAATGTGTACCTCTGTGTGGAGGGAACACATTTTAGTCAATTGAGTTATCCAATTTTATTATTTTAAAAAATCCATATCTGGTTGTTCTTTTTATTCAAAAAAATTTATGGTGCTGTATGGAGTAGACTTGTGTGTTTTTCAAGTCTATGGACAGCCATGGATTGTACTCCCTAATTCCAACAGGGTCATTCATTATAATTGGATGACTAAATATTATCATATTTTCATCAACTTCTTGGTGGGCAGATAGGAACTGATGTTACACTTTAAAACATACTTTATTGTAAACCTACATAAAGAAAGGGCATAATTATATCAATACTATAATTAACAATAGTTGTGGTTTGGGGATCTTAAAATTTATGAATTATTAACCTTTGCTTAACCAAGAACAGTTAGAGGCAACATAAGGGAGGATGAATTATGTCTTAATGCCTTAGTTTCTCTATCAATAGTGCTCATTTGCTAGTCTTTAAGGAGAGCAACAGTAATTAATTTTAAATGGAATAACTATTTTCCACTGAATTTTTAATTTTAACACATATTCTTAGGGATAATCACCTCATGCATATACAAATGACCCAGTCATCTATATATTCCCTTTTGTAACTATAACAAAATTAAATTTATCCATGCAATGACTTAACTCAACTCTAATAAGCATTGTCTGTTGACTCTTTAGGCCATTTAGGAGAACCTGATAAATACATAATATATGCAACATACAGTATACTCTGATAATTTATGTATATAGTGATGCATACTGAATATCACTTGCACTTGAATATTGTTGACAAAATTCAGTCCTATAAGTAAGTAGTACAGTAAGCCAAATAATTTTTCCTAATATGATTTTTATAAAGAAACTGGTCATTTCTTGCCACTATACAAAAGTGGCCTTGCTATTTTAGGCAAGATTCTGGGTCATAGATCGTCTTTGGTGAGGTGCCTACTGGTTGCAATCACTGGGACTGCTGCTGGACCTGGTGGCACAAGCTTGTAATTCCAGCGTTCAGGACGACGAGGCAGGAGGGTCTTTGAGAGTCTAAGACCAACCTGAGCAAACAAAGCAAGCTCAAGGCCAGCCTGAACTGCACAGCAATATCCTGTCTCAAAAAGACAATAAAAAATAAAATCATTGAGTTGCTATTTTTTATTTTAAAGGATGTTTGAATAAGACAACTGCCTATCCGTTTATCACATTTGGTGAGATATTTCTAAGGGATTTTGAGAAATACTAAAAAGGTAGTTGGTAAATCCAAAGGATTGTTATCAATGTTTTGCAGCCAGTAAATGATCTCTTGAGATGTAGTCTTTTAAAGATACTGAGTTGGGGGCCCAGGCCCATTCTCAAGCGCTACACCTCCCCTCTGCACCTCCTTCTCCCCACCCCACCCAACACTACCACAACACAAAGGCCCAGCAACCNACTGGTATTTTTCTCCTAACTCTCAGGGTCTCTTATGTTCATACTTTTTACACATTGTCCCAAACTAAACCTTGTCAGATTCACTTTAGAAGAACTTTCTGATTTCAGGGGCTCTTTCTGATGGCAGCAATAAAGGTGGGCAGAATTTTTTTTTTTTAAAGTGTCTTTCCTAAAAAGGCTTCCTTCAAAAACCTTTTGCACTGACTTTAAAAGGATAAAACATTTTTTTTTTTTTCCCCCAGTCAAAGAGCCCAGGCACTTGTCAGGACAGGTCAGTACTGAAGCTGTGGCTGTCCAGAGGAGATTTTGAGGGAACTGTCATTTGGAGAACACGGCACTGATGAGCCTGTACAACCTGAATGAGAAGGGAAGGTGTGGAACAAATCATTGTGGAAGGGGGGAAGTGGGAGGGATGAGGGCTTGACCTTGGATCAAAATAATTGCTACATTTAATCCAGATTTAACAAGGAAGTCATTTGAGTCTCTCCCTTTTCTAAAACACCTTGGTTTTTTGTTTTTCATTCACATTTTAAGGGAGTAACTTCCCTGAACTACTGGGCCAAACGTAACATTACTTTGAGCTTGGCAATTTTATTTTACACTAGGATTAGTACTTGGAGCACAGTTGCTTATATTTGTTTGAAGAAGACCCAGACACAGAACTCCTTTACCCATAGTGAAATTGTGTTTGCAGTTTTTGTGCTTTGGATCAGTGAAAATAAAAGATCGGCAGAGTGATGTTTGAGACTCAGGCAGGCCCTTTCAGAGCTCAGCTCTTGCTACCCAGATGGCAAAGAGTGGTTGAATGCAAACAATGCAGAAATAAAGTTTACCCAGAGGTGGCGCTGTGGTTAAAGTACACCTGAATTTTGATTACACTGAATGGATTTATTCCTTACCCCTAAGAAGAGAAATGTTAGCCATTATCACTTTTATATTTCTAAAACCACAACATTAGCAAATAAAGCTGTCTGGGAATACGTTCCCACCCATTCTAATCTACAGAGACAAGTGTAAAGACCTCGCTTACTCCACACACACAATTACAGCCAAAACATTAAAACCGCCTCCTGAAGTTCAGGCCTGCTGTACCCTAGAGATCTATATTAAAAGTTTTATTCACTCTTCTCTCTCTTCTTCTATATAAAACTACCTGGGTCCTTTGGAGAATCATTCAGTGACAACTGAACATGTTCTTGACTAAATTGATAGCATTTCATTTTAGAATTAAAATTTCATTTTAATGTACATACTTTAGAAAATACCACAATGCATCATAGATCCATGTGTTATTTAAGAACAATCATTTTTAGAACAGGAAATAAAAATTATTTGGCTTACTTTCATTTGTAGATGAGAAAATTAAAGTTCAGAGAATGAAATTTACTTGTATATGACAAAGTTTAATGGAACCAGTCTACTAAAGCCCTGTCATTCATTTTGATTATCAGCAATTTGAAAATGAACCCTAGGTATATTAAAATGTATTATTTGTTTATGGGTTTCTTTACAAATTTGGTGTGTGATTCTTTTGACTAACCTTCAAGGAGCATTACATGTTGTAGGTGGCTTTCTGTAATCATGCCTATCTAAGGCCATTTTCTGTACAGGACATTTTAATTACTATTATAGTTTTAATGATTTTTTACAAAATGTTTTTCATATGTGTACAAGGTGAAATGATTATAACAGTGCAATTTTAAATACAAATCAATAAAATTAATTTATTTGTTTTTACACACGAGGTATTTAAGATGCTAGAATAAAGAAATGAGTACTTCAATTAGTATTTAAAATGTCCTCTGCCTGGTTTTATAAGCAATTGTTATTCTTCCTTTTGAAGCCCTAATTATGCGGAGAGTTAAAGGACAGAAATCTCTAAACAGTGACTAAAACTAGATGTCCAACATCTGCATTGTCTTGCTAGATTTTTCCTTCAAGTTCCTTTCCTTAGTCTAGCAATGTCTTGTGTAACACACTGTGAAAACCTGTCCCACAAGGCTGGTTTTACTTAATGATACTTAGCGGGAGAGCTTTGCACTTTCATGATAATGTCCAATAGAAAGATCTCTCTGGAACTTACTAATAATAATCAGGCCCAATACTAGCCTCAGATTGGAGATTTATTAAATCTAATTGGCAGAGTAAAGTTGAACGGCTAGGTATTCAAGGATCTAGGCTGAGCTTCGGCCCTGGAAAGTGCCTCTCAGGCCAGCACCTTCACATCACTCCTCAACTCGTGATTTGTGCTAGAAATGACAATTCTTGCTCTCCATAGGCTGTGGGATTGCGAAGCTTGCATCTATCTCCTTCCATTGCTTTGGGAGGATGCCAGAAGCTCAGTATTCTTCCTTAACCGTGGGGAAGACAGCGGGGTAACGCTTTGTCCCTAAGGTTTTGCTGGATTTTATTTTTTAATTTGGAAAATATGGACGGTGACTCCTTTATCACCAGCAATTAACAAGTATGTATGAACTGCCTGCTAAGCTCGCGGGTAATACTAGGGATGGGGGAGGAGGAACAGGCTACGCAGGGGCGGTAGGGCAGGAACTACTACTTCCCTTGCTGCCTTTTTTTTTTTCTCGCCGAGTAAACTTCCACTAAGATTCATAAATCTCCAGCACCGTGAAGTCCATCACCCATTCTCTGCAAACAGGAAGAGGTGAAGTTTCCTAAGGGTCTCTGCGAGGGGAGGCCGTCCCCGCGGGGCCCCGGGAGCCAGCCCACAACGTCCCCGCGCGCCGCCGACGCAGGGCGCCCAAGTCGCGATTCGCGATCGCGGGACCCCCGGCCGGGCCGCGGCGCCGATCGCGCTCCCCACCTGCCTCGGCCCGGCCCCGCGCCTCCCGGCCGCTCCGCCGCCGCGCTCGCTCCCCCGCCCCGGGCTCGTTTCAGTCATCCCTTTGTCCTTGCCCGGATTGGCAGGTTTTATTATTCCGCCTGAACAATCCGGCCGCCCAGTGGCTGAGGGTCGCTGACGTCGGCGGCTGAGCCGGGGAGTAGTTGGGATTCTGCTCTGTCAGTAACACATGTGTACGAGCCGCCGACGGAGCGAGCGAGCCGGCTAGAGGCCAGCGCCGCCGCCTCCGAGCCGGGCAGCTGCAGCCCGGCCGCGGCGCAGCCTGCAGGAGCGCGCGGGCCCGGCCGGCCGAAGCCCCGACTCCCGGGCGCGCCCGCT
>NDGN011474664.1:0-15512 GCA_002564285.1 Tympanoctomys barrerae
TGGCTCAGTGGAATAAGCGCTTCCCTGGCAAGCGCAAGGGTCTGAGTTCAATCCTCGGTTCTGCAGAAAAATAAATAAAAAAATAAAAAATTGCAATTATTTATTTATTATTTCTGCAAAATATCAAATATTATTCTTTTAAAAGATTTTAGTATCTCTGTAATGTTTTGTATGCCCTAAAATTCCTTTTTCTTTACCACAAATGTAGTTCACTGGCATTATCTTGTCAATTCAGATATTAACAGCAATTCTATTCATTGAAAGCAAAACTTGTAATGATTCTTGCAATAACTGCCTTTGTCAACAGTTTGGATGTATTTCATATCACAAGACCATGTCTGTTTGGAATGACCATGATTAGGGAAGCATTGCGACCATTAGTTTTCAGCAGAACATAACTTTAGTATTTGGAAAATTATATTTTAATTTGACCAATGTGTCCAATGAAATACTTCTACCTAAGCAATCTGGGGGGTAATATTTAGAAAAGTAAAGGAGGGTGAGAACATTTTTCAGCTCAGTGTTTCTCAAAGGAATGCTGTCTAATTTCAGGTCTCCAACAGTTATAATGCTGGGCTTGAAGGTATAATTTCTCCAAGGAGGAATGCAATGTGTATGTGTGTATGTGTTCGTGTACACTATTTAATTATGATCCAATTCATTGTACAAAACAGGAAAATAAAACAAAATAACAGTTTTGTTTATATAGAAGGACCTATCTTATTTGTTAAGAAAGTAAAAAAGCAAAATTATCTAACTAAGGTCAAAAGCAAATACAGGACTGGAGAGATAGCTCAGAAGAATAAGCACTTGCCTGCCAAGTGCAAGGTCCTGAGTTCAATCCCCAGTACCACACACACAAAAAAGGCAAATACATTTTTATAAACAAAGCTCCTCTTGCCTCTCTACATTACTGAAGCCTTTTTATTGGTTCTGTGTTTTTCCTCTGCACAACTAGTATTGCCAAAAATGACCATAAGACATATACTCATATATCGATTGAATGTAATCTCAATAAAAATACCAACAGAATTTCTCATAAAATGGGAAAAATCAATTCTCTAATTTGCATGAAACCCACTATTTTTCTTCAAAGACTACTGAATGGGAAAATGTGTTTTATTTTTTTGTTGAGATTTTCAACTCTGGGAAACTTCACAGGAAGTTTGGTGGAGAGGAAATGATTGCTGTGGATATCCCAATTATGAAAACTATTATATAGTAAAATTGATTATATATTCTTTTGAAAAGAGCCATGATAAAGATATGTAAATATTTATGGGTTTTCCTAATAATAGAATCATTTCAGTCATGTAGAATGAGTATTTTGTGACCAACTAATTTTCTACAACTTTCAACAATAATGATTATTGCATTGAGTTACTTAAGGGTCTAATATTGATTGCTAAGTAAGTATTTTTCTAAATGAAATTGGAATTTTAGAATGTGGTACAATGCACAATGCCTCTGAAATTTCTAATTACTTATTATCATAGTGGTAACATATTTGTAAGACATCTCACTGGACAGAAGAAAAATAGTAGTGATATTATTAGTAAGTTATTAAATCCCATATGGACATAGTATTTAAAGTCATATACTTAAACATGCTTTTAAATTATATTAATCATAATATCCTTAAGGAAGAAGTCAATGAATTTTGAAATTGTGCAAAAACATATTTTATTAAATTAGTGTTTTATTTGGTATGAACATAAATTCAGGATCAATATATATATATATACATATATATATGTATATATATTTGGTACATGGTACAGGGTCTGTAGACAGCTTGGACTCATAGTGATCCTCCTGTTTTCACCCTCCCAGCACTGGGATTACAGGTGTGCCCTGCCACTCCGGGTCTCGGTGGCTGGCTCAGAACATCGAGCCCCAGTCCCTGCAGTGCCTAGGGAGGCGCTTGGCACCCTGATATCCCACCAGGCCTGTTGCATATTTTCTAAATGCTCATGTTGTGTTTCCCTTTCAGTGATAGAGTCTACATTTACATTAGTTTTCTATTTTGTCGTTTGTACATATACTTGAAAGAAAGCATGCAGCCCCTTCTGTGTTTTGCTTAGAACTCTCTTCGGCCTCATGTCCTAACTTCTTATTCTCTGGAGGATTCTGCCCTCCGCGTGTTCCCGAGGGCGGGCACACTTCTGCAGAGTTCTTTTCCACACTATAGTACGGTTGCCCTTTATTCAAGTCGCAATATTCATAGTTTCCTCATAGTTTGTGTATTTTTCTGAACCCTCATTACAGATACGGGCTTTGGTTATTTTACAATCAAGTTTTGTTAGCCATGCATGCCAATTTAGGATGTTTCTCATAAAGTTCTCTGAATTTGTCCACATTTTTGTGCATTTTAGACCAACAACCACGCTGCTAAGTACTTTTTCTCTGTACATGCTGTGCCTTTACAGCAGAATGCAGCAAAGTGGATAATTCATGATAAACGAGAGTGCGTTCACTTAGGGTGGTGGAACCTCGAAGTACAAAAAGCAAGGGCTGGTATCCTGGTGTGGAAATGCAGAGGGAAGGAAGAGAACAAAGGGGGGGAGAGAGAGAGAGAGAGAGAGAGAAAGACTCAAATTACTATAAAACAGGAATCATTCTTTTGATAATGGTATCAATGTATTCATAATTATCACTTAAATGCCCCATGTCTTCATACTTTGAAAATAGAAATTACATTTCCAGTACACAAAGTTTTAAGCACACATTGAAGGAAAGTAGCTATTAAGATACAAAAACTGGAATTGATCTGAATCTGCAGATTTAAAATCTTATGAAAACATTAAAACAGGGTAATCATATCCAATAGTCAGAGTGATTTACAAGTTGTCTTATGCTTAAAATTTAATATGTGTTCCAACTCGTGTGTTGAGCTATGTGTTCATTATAGATATCTGAGGTCTTCTTCCATAGTTCTTAGTCATACTGCAGATATACCAGTTAAGTGTTATGTTTACTCTTGTAATATACTTTTAAATCTTAAAAGTATTTTAAGAAGAAAGGAGAGGCACCTTCTATTTATCTTGATACATCTTTTAACTACTTTTAATCCTGAAATTTTAAGTCCTATCTACAGAACTGCTGAGCTATTGTAGTCTAGATAATATGGCACTTTGTCACATAGGAAAAAAAGAAAATATGGAGAACAAACAGGCAAGACAAAATTATAAGATAGGCTGAACGGCATATAAGAGTTTAGGTGCTCAGTTGTTCAGTGTCATTTATTATCTGAATGTGGAGAGTGGGACACTGGTGAATACATCAAAAATGAAGCAAGGGTCTATGGGGATCAGGGGCCAGGCCCGTTGACATGACGTGGAGAATAGCCACAGTAAGTCAGTGTTTGATAAATCAACATTTTATGGTCAAGACTTTAGAATTAAAGTGAAGTAATAAATCAGAAATTATAAGCGTTTCACGAGCTCAAACCATCTCACATTATAGCCTTGGTAAGTTTTTCTAATTTGCTTCCAAGCTAGAAAGACAGGCAGCTGTATCAAACGTATGGTGAGAATCTGTGCAGTGTAATCTCACTGATTCAAGGAGAGAAATAATAGTTACAATTATTCTCCATTCAAATTTTCAAAATGCTCAACTTTAATGTCTTTGTTTGCTTTAAAGTAAACTGTATTTTATTAATTTTAATAAAACAATACACAAAATATTAGAGTAAATGAAATTACATTTGTGCCCAAGGAATACTTTCATGAAAGGAAATATAGCTGCTTAATTCCAGTAACATTAACAGTACAACTCTTGCTACTTTATGGGCTCTTCCAGAGCACTCATATAGATATATTTTGTAAAGAGTTCCCAGCACAGACCTGTGCAGGTAGCTCAGTGGCACAGCATCTGTCTCGCAAGCACAAGGCCCTGAGTTCAATTCCCAGTACCAAAAAGAAAAAATAAAATAAAAGCTCCATATAAATAAGATTTTCAAGGGCCAGTCAAACATATTTCCCTGTAAGCAAAATTTTTCAATTTTTGCTATCATATAGGGAAATATAAGAGCACAATGGTCTTTGCCCTAACTCCTCTTTTTTATTTTAAAGTGAGTAAAAAAATAATAGAGAAAATGTTAGAAACAATAAGAAATTTTAATAACCAAGATGATGCACGGGGAGGTAGCTCAGTGGTTTAAAGGATGAGCGAGTTTGATCTCCACACACACAGGCTGTGCGGACCCTAGAACTGGGCTTGGTGACACACACATCTGTAATCCCAGCCGTTGGCAATTTGAGACAGGAAGATTGCTAGAAGTTGGAGGACAGTATGTTTGCTATGAAGTGAGCACAAGTTCAGCCTGACCTGCATAGCAAGACCCCTGTTGAAAAAAAAAAAAAGATGATAGGAATTCATCAATGACTGTTGTGTTGCATATTGTTGTCTTCAGAGAAGTTGCTGAGATTACTAGACACAGACATGAAAAATTCATCAAAATAAGAATTTTAAGCATTAACTGCTCCCTTCAATAAACAAATAGAAATTAGCTATCTAGAGTGGCTGACCTATCTCCTCTCTTTCTACACAAAGAGATACATTAGTGTTGATCATGCTTTATCAAATTTTCCTGGAATTTTCTCTATTCTTTTAGCTTGTGTATATAATTTGTCTTCACTTCATGACAATGACCTTTAATAATTTAGCCTATCATATTTCTATTGTATTGATTAAACATTTCAGTTATTTGTCTTTCTAGTCTAACATATAATCCTTGTGGATTGATGTGGCCTCTGCCTTTCTAAATCTGATTTGAAGTTAATTCAATACTTTTTCCTTGTCACTAAATAAAGTGACATTGCTGTGCACTGTACTTTTTGTCTTTTATTTTTAATATTTCCTACTTACTTTTGTCTTTAATTTGTTCATCATTTATGGAATGTACATTTTATCTAATGCTGTGGTTTGACTAGATGCTCGTCTCCTGGCAAAGCTGTGTAAAATTCAAAACCTCATGAAATTCTCTAAGCTACAAAGTTAACATACTATATGGTGAATTTTCTACTTCTTGAGTTATAAATTCTTCCATGTCACTTAGATGTTTTCTTTTCCCTCAAGTACGTATTGATGCTTTATATCTGTTGTTTTTAGGGATTTCGTTTTTCTTGGAGATTTCTATTCAAATCTTCTCTTGCCTTCATCTGGAGATGCATCCTTCCTCTCGCTCACTGTTCCAAATTTGCTGTGCATTTGGTGTTAGCTCCGGTTGTAGTTTTGGTAAGTGTGCTTCCCATCACACCAATATTACGCACAGAGAGTGAAAGAATTCATCTAAAGATAGAGGTGGATGATGTCAACACAATTTTCTCTTACATACTTTAAAAAAATGTTTTCCTTTTAGTTAGAAGAAAGGTTTTTTTTTGTTTTCCCTCATAGGAAAATACTTACAGGACTGGAATCACCCTTTCAGTGATAAAAGAAGTCACTTTTATCTATCTACCTTTACTATTTCACTTGGGACATTGTTGTAGCAGTTTTTATTCAACCAATCCATCAATTTCTAACAGAATTTGGGAAAATGTAAGTGACAATTTCATGATGCCATTGACATATCAATCTGAGTTCTGTGAAGTGTGACCTAAATTAAAATCACATCACAGTGTCTGAGAATCTTCTCTCCTTTTTTGAAAGTTGTATAAAGCATCTTAAGATTTAAAAAATGAAATTAAGGTTTTCATTTGTGTTTTTTAATAATCACTAGAGATTTTTCTCGTATCTAAGTATTAGCTACATTTACCAGTGGCATATCGTAGCTGGAACTTTGCTTGGAATTGACATTTATTTAGTTATTTTTGATGTCTGAATTACTTCAGTACAAGTAGAAAGTTGAGAGTTGGTCATATGGTTTCACTGTATAATTACTTGGAAATGAATGTGGCTACTTACTAATATAAGGGAAAATGAGAATAAATATAAAAGAACTTTGGCCATTAGTTTTGGGGGGAGAGCTGATGCGCCTGTCACAGTTTGTGTCTAGTTGTCCCCCCAAAGCCTCATGTTGTTGTTGGGGCAGACTTCTAGAGTCGGATCTAATGCTGGAGTTTGGGGCGCAAGTGCTGCTGGGATTGTGGGTGTGAGTGCTGCCCCCACCCTGGGGCAGACAGCCTGAATGGAATATGGGGAGGGAGGGAGGTTTGCCCTCTGCCTCTGCCGCTGCAGCCTCTGATCCTTCCTTCGCTCTTGCTACTTACCTGGTCTCCACTGCCATGACGGGCTGCCCTCTGCCCTGTGCCGCCCTGCCTTGGCGCCAGCAGAGTACGGACTGAAACCTCCGCGAACTGCGAGCTAAATGAACCTTTCCTGCCTCAGTTCTGGGTGTCAGGTATTTTGTCGCAGGCATGAAAGGAGAGTAACTGGGACAGCTCCACTTTCATGGCAATCTTTTCTGCAGTTCTTGAGTACTATAAACAAAATACAGACTCGCTTCAATTTATTGTCATGTGTGGATGATGGTATTTTTGCAGCTTGAATGTTTCCGACACCTTTTACAGAATGTAAGTTTACCGAAGACATACTTGCAGCACCGTGGGCTCCCTTCATGTCTCTGCTCCATATTTTGATACTTCCACAATATTTAACTGTTTACCTATCATAGCTATTATGGCAGTTTGCAGTTATTGGATTGGCTATTATTATTGTAATTGGTGGGGAGGGGGCACTGCAAGCTGTGCCCACACCAGATGGCAGAGCTGATGGACCAGTGCAGCCTCCTGAGGCTCCGGCTCGCATCCCGCGCGGGGCGCCTGCCCAGGGGCCCTTGCGTTTCCCCAGCACAATTCTATTGGAGTTCAACCAGCGAAAAACTCCGCGGTTGCCAGTGTGGATATAAAAGTGATAGTGTCATTTTCTCATTTTAAATCCGATGTTGAGGAAGCTTCGAAAGTTGACATGAATGGGAAAGGAGGCCTTTTGTGCCAAAGAGTTTGTCACATTGAGCATGCACAGAAAACTTACTGAAGAAAATGAAAAGGCAACCCACGAGCTCATGAATGACACAGAAGTACAACAGCCTTCCTGCTGAGACTGGGAAGATTTTATTGGTGAGGAGGAGCATCAAGCGAGGTGCCGCATCCCTTCAGATGAAGACTGTTCCTGAGTAATCCTCCACATTCCAGAGCTGGGAAAGATGAGAAACTGAAAAAAGTGAGATTTGAGACGGCTCATGAGGCTTTAGGAAAGAGCTCTTCTCCCCAGCAGTGGGCCAGACAGCTGATAGAGAAGCCGGAGATATCAGCTGAAATAATTAGTGACGTTTGCTACATTAGCCAACCTATTGCCAACGTAGATATGAGTCTGCTGTTGGACGACACCACGTAGGACTTTCACAGTCAGGCAGCAAAAGTTCGCGTCGTTTCCAAAGCTTCAAAGGGTAGTACGAAGCCTATTTGGCCTCCGGTCCTGGTCACCGGAAGCTGCAAGTGATTCTCATTTACAACTTTGGAAATCCTAAGGGCATTCAAGCACGCTATGAGAAAAGCTAAAAAACCTCACATGTGATACGATATCATTTATTTACAAAATATGTAAGGTCACTCTTAGGGTCTACTGCTCAAAAGAAATTACTCTTTTAAAAGTATTTCTTTGGGGCTGGGCAGGAAGCTCAGTTGCCTAAGAGCCTTCTTGGAAAGCATGTGGACCTGGGTTTGGTCCCCTGTACTGCGTGTCCTTCTGGCCTCTGATGCTGGGCGTGGTGGAGCACACCTGTGATCTCAGCACGGGGAGGCTGAGATCAGAGAATCATTATGAGGTCAAGCTGTGTGGAGAGACCCTATACCAAATAATTAAAAACATTTGTAAAGAATTAAATGTTTCTTCCTGACAGTGAATCTTATCACTGGAGTAATCTTGTGATAGGCAATGAGATTAATACTGTTTTCATTCTTTCCAGTTCAAGCAACCCATCTTTCAAAAGTGAGTCAGAGTCACGCTGATTTTTAACTCTAGTTAAGAAATTCACTTGGTGAAGATTTGACTGCTGTAGGTAGTGATTCCACTGATAGAGATGAGCAAAGTTAATGGAAAATCTTTTGGGAAACATGCAGTCTTCGAGAGTCCATTAGGAGGCTGGGAGGGTGGCGCACACCTGTGATGCCAGCAGTCAGAGGCTGAGGCAGGAGGATCCCTGCAACCTGCTTGGGCTGCAAAGTGAGCTGGAGGCCAGTTTGAACTGCATAGCAAGAGCATGTGTCAAAATAAAGCCAACAGGCCTGGGAACTAGCTCAGTAGAATAAAGGCTTGCCAGGCTGAGTTCAATCCCCTGTACTGCAAAAGTAAACAAACAAAAATAAAACCAAAAAACAAAGAAAACAACTTCAAGGAATTCACAGCAGATGTAAAAATAACAAAAGAAGAACTTGAAAGAAAGCAAACAGTCTGACTGGAATGCCACTATCCTGTGACTCTTTTAACAAATGAGAAGCTGCTTCCCATTTACAAGCCAAGAAAGTGATTTGCTGAGAGGGAATCTACTCCTAGTCAGCATCTGTGAGCACCATCGCAATGCAAAGAGGGGTGCAGAAGGTCAGCCAGCAAGCCCCACGGAAGCGGAGCCTGCACCAGCACCAAGGCTGCAACTCAGTAAAGCCTGGTTGGCTGCTACCACTTCTTAGGAAAAACTGAATAGTTAAATAGCCTGTGTAGATTTTTAAGTTATAATGCTATTAGTGCAAAAATTTATAATACAATATAAACAAAATATTTATAGGCATTGGGGTATTTTGGAAATCGTTTGACACACTTTAAGGCGATATCAAGAGGGCTGGGAGATGGCTCAGTAGAATAAGCGCTTCCCTGGCAAGCACAAGGACCTGAGTTCAATCCCCAGTTATGAAAATAAATAAATAAATAAATAAATAAATAAATAGTGATATGTGTTCTACCGCAGTGATCTAGAGTGTGCGTTAGATACACCAGCACTACTCTTAGAATCTAAATATGTTGTATTTTATTTTGAAAATTATGTCTCCCATATTAGAAATTCAGGTGAGGTACATTCCTTCTGAAATATTCTCTTAGTCATGAATATTGATTGATTTATATTGTGTACTTCATTCTTAAAGCATAAAAGAAAAAATAAATAGGACAGATAAAGATAATTTACAACTTCCACTGAAAAATTTTGAAGTATCTAATTGATGCAGAGATTACTTTTCAGGTATTTATTTTCTCTCTTCCTTTAATGATAGAATATTAAGCTATTTATGCAGCATGTTTATCTACAATGTGGCCCACACTATTGAAGCAACATTTGCCAGAACAAAATAAAAATTGTATGTGTAAAGAGACCAATTAATAGAAAGAATTTGGCTAAAATCTTGACAATAGGATGTTTGCTTGACTTTAAGCAAATATTATTTGAAAGAACACTTGTTACTTTTTCTCTGTTCAGGATTTTCTGCTCTCTACTGTAAAGTTAAAAGAAGACACATCATAAATCTAGCGATAAGACATAGATTGACAGAGTTGACTAATTTACATCTAAGGCCACGGAGGTGCATCTCTGGTATCTCCCAGTTTATATAATCTGCTCCCTTATTAAATTTGAGGATTAGGATTATACTTATACAAGATCAACATATATCTTAACTATGATACTCATCATATTGTTAATCGTCAAAGAACCAACAGAGAAATCTAGAAAATAAGAACATTTTAGAAGAAAGAGAAGCAATGACAGAGTTCAAAATTCTGTGTATTTCCCTTTAAGAGAAACAAGAGAAGAGTACATTCATTCCACATTTCCTGAGTCCCTTCTTTCTTTTTCCACTTCACATAGCAGTTAAGTCTAAAGAACGGTAAAACTTATTGTGAAATTTGGGGTAAGTGAGACGGAATTATTAAAATATCTGATGAGGATGTGCAACCACGCAGAACAAGGAATTATCTTAGGCTGATAGTTACATCCAGCAAAATAAGGCAGTCAGGGGAGAGAACTGTTAACTCAATCCATTTATACAAGACATTTGAAGAAGTCAAATAATTCACAGAAGAGGAAAACAGAGTCACTTTTGGCAGAGATAGAAGGGCGAATGTGAAATAAGGAGATTTTTAATGGTTGTGGAGTTTTAGATTTGCATGATGTTATTTTATTATACATATATATATATATATATAATATTTATTTATTTATTTATTTATTTGTGTTGAACCGGGGATTGAACTCAGGCCCTTGTGCTTGCCAGGCAAATGCTTATTCTACTGAACTATCTCCCCAGCCCCAATATTTATATATTTATTTATATATTTTTATTTATTTTGGTACTGGCTGTTGGCATGCATTTCAGCCTCATAGCAATCCCCCTCTCTCAGCCTCCCCAGCGCTGGTGTTCTAGGCCTGTGCCACCATGCCCAGGTTCTGAGCTGGCACAGCATGCCTGGGATTCTGATGTCAGCATGGCATGTGCTATGGGGCACCAAATGTAGGACCCTGTGTTTGCAAGACAGGCCCTTGTGCTGCAGAGATATCTCTCCAGCCCTAGCTTTGCATGATTTTATATCTATAATTTTTTTATTTCACAACCATATAAATGCATTAAAGTTTAACAAAACTTTCAGAGTTGTTAGTATACTATGGCAAATTTAAACATGTAAACATCAATATGTTTATGTTTATAAGACTGTGTATCAAATAAAGCAAAAATAGTTTCAAAAAGTTAAACAGGAGCAGGGGACATATCTCAGTAGAATAAGTGCCTGCCTGGCAAGTGTAGGGTCCTGAGTTCAATCCCCGGTAGTGGGGGAAAAAAAGTTAAACAGAATTTCTTCTTTTTGTACCTGGATTTGAACTCATGACATTATGCTTGCCAGGCAGGTGCTGCACTACTGAACTTAATCCCTGGCCCCAGTAGTAAAATTTATAAATATCTAGATAATAGATATGTATCCTTGACAAACCTGGAATTAAATTTGAAATAAATACTTGCCAAGTTTATTTACAGAAATAAGACCACTTGCTTCTAAATAATTAAAAGAGAAGAAAAGACTAAAATGAGAAAAATATTTAACTGGCTGTACGTACAATTTACTAGAGCTGAGAGGGTACAGCTTAACGTGTTCTCAAAATGCACAGCACGCGCGCTATTTCAGGAACATCTGCCCTTCCAGGCTGCTGCTGCTAGCCCCCACCTGCTGTGCTCATCTCTGAACCCAGGAAGAACTGCACGGCGCGGGGTCATGAAAGTTCTGAGCAGAAGCATTTGCTGTGGAGTGAAAGCAGAAAGCAGCAGGTCTTGTAAGGCAGAACACAGAAGCCCATGGGCTGCTGAACCTGAGAAGGAACCGGAAGAAGTTGCCAAAGAGACTCTTGCATATATATATATATATATATGAATGAGTGGGTCTCAGCCGACTTGCAGTCAGTCCGTGGGACTGCACACAGGAGAGCTGTACTTAGAAACACGCCAACGGGACAGGGAGGTATGGAGCAGATGCACTTCAGGAATCACCATTAAGTGTAACTCTTCTAAAATTAGCAGAACAAACAATACACAGTCTTGAGAGAGCTATGAATATCTTATTTCTGGGCAAGAAAGGGCCACTGATGCAATGAGGCCTGTGTTTGTTGAGCCCCCTGTGCCCTGGCCTTGCCTGCCATGTCCTGCAGGACATCCTATCTGTCTGCCTGCCTGTCTGTCTGTCTGTCTGTCTGTCTGTCTGTCCTGTCTCTGGAAGTATCTTAGACAGAAAAATATCTCAGCCACAGCACACTCCTCCCCGTGAGGGCCAGAGTCACTGACAAACCCTGTCCGCCCTCCACAGGCCATGCAAAAAGGCTACCTTAATTTTTGAAAATTTAGCTGCAAAAATAAATACATTTTGTTGCATCTCATGACCCTTCTAAAAGTCAACACTGAATGGATCATGGATGTAAGAATAAAAACAAAACTACAAATCCTATGGGAGAAATGCAGAAGGGTGTCCCTATGAACTTGAGCCATATAGGTTTCTTCGTGTGTGTGTGTGTGTGTGTGTGTGCGTGCGTGCGTGCAGTGTGTTACTATGCATGTCACCAAGCCCCTATTTTGAACCCCCCCCAGCTCTGGGATTATAGGTGTGCCCTACCACACTCAGACTCAGTCACCAGCTCAGTGCAGCATGTGGTGCCAAGGATGAAAGCCCACCCATGGCATATATCGGTTTCTTAGTCATAACAATTCTATAATTCATTAAAATATAAAAGCACTTCGTGGACTGTATCTGAATAAAACTTTGTACTTTTGAATGAATTTGAAGAAGATGAAAAGACAAGACACGAACAGGAAGAAGATTCCCTTTTAGCCACCGATCCCCTGGAGGTGACTGAGCCAGTTTATTGGATATTGCTTTAACAGGACGTCACCAGCTATATGATGTACAAAGAGCAGAAATGTCTTTGCTTCTCTCAGCTGTGGAGCTGCAAACTTGAAGCTTGGGATGAGCAGTTTCCACTGAGTAGAGAATTCTGCTCTGTACCACACACGCCATCAAGAAGAGCAGGTCCCAGGGGAGCGTGTTGCATTCTTGAATGGAAGAAAGTAGAAAGGCAAAGAGGGAAGACGAAGCTGCGTGCCCCTAAGCGGAAGAGTAGAAGAAAGTGAACTCAGTCCTGTGAACCCTTTTCATCACAATACCAATGCATTCATTATTAAAACATCACCTTCTCAGTCTCTCTTCCTAGTGGTAGAAGGTGAGGACTTGTATTTCCCATACATGAATTTTGGAAGAACTATTTGAACCACACTATCCACAGATTCAAACTTTTATGGGTCCTGAAAAGCAGTAAGAAGACATATAATTATAAATGGGTCTAAAGCTAAATAAACAATAGAAGAATATATGACGAGTACATAAATCCCTGTAGATGTCTCCCCTTCATTGGTTTTAGGGAAAATACCAAGTATCATCAATCATGAGCTATTACCACAAACCTACTGAAATGTCTAAGAGAGAAGTACCTCACTCTTCCAAGTGTTACGAAGAATGAAGATGCTGTGAAAATCTCCAACATGTCTTGTGGAGTGATACATATCATACCAGTTTCTTATATGTGAAAAACATACCTCCTGTATCACAGGAGTGTCTCTACCCTTGGTATTTGCTCAAGATTAATGAAAACACTAGCCCATACAAAGACTTGTACCTGAAAGTCCTCAACAATTTCATTAGTCAGAACGGAACCATGAAAGCCAGACAAATGAGTATTAAGATGAATAGATACATTTCATTGTAATATCTGGAGAACATTACTATCTTGCAATAAAAAATGAACTTTTCTTGTATCTAATGAAATGGAGGGCTTTCTAAATAATTATGTTGAAATAATCCTGCTAGACAAATTGAATGCATACAATAAGATTCTATTTGCATAAAATTATTTGAAATGAAAACTAATTTATATCAATAGAAAGCTAATCAGTTGTTGCCACGGTTTCCAGTATGTGTAAAAACTTGCACTACATTTTATCTGTAATATTTTCACAGTAATACACTTTAATGAATTTAAAGGAAAGAATTCAGATAAATAAATGTGGGCATCATTTATCTTCAGGCATTTTCCCTCTTACTGTTGTCTAAAACTACTGATTTCACTTTACTCCTTCCTAGGACCATTTATACAGACTTTCTAGATTCTTTACATCTTCCATTGTTTAATTTTTCATAACTTCTGTTTTTTCCTTTTTCCCATAACTGTGCCATTTACACTTATGAGGTTGTAAGAGAGATAACTCTCTCTTACAATGCCTGAATTATATTGTTTTGGAAAGGGGTAAAATTACTCTATTCAGCATATATTTACAATGCATAAGTAGTTTATCTTAAAGATTCTTCTATAACTGCAGATCTTGTTCTTCTCATTAAAGGCTGTGCTGTGTTAATTATCAGTTTGTCATTATCCATTATCCATTAGTTTGTCTTGGTGGTCTTGCTGTTGTTGATCGTAATGCTTTGGTCAATAGGGCATAGTTGTTGCCACCCATTGCTGCTCCATGTATAGCAATGTCCAGATTATCCCGAGCAATAGTCATCTCTAGAGTCCATTACCAAAGAACGATAAAGCAGACCAAACAGGCTGTCAACTGTCTTTTTTAACAAATGAAGGCGGAAGGGTGCTGAGATAAGCGTAAAGGCTAACACTGAGCTAAGCCTTAAATATCAGTGAAAATTTGATGTTGGTATAATCAGAAGTAATTCTTTCTTTAAAATATAGGGATTGAGATCTCATGTCTATAATAAATCAAACAACAGAAAGTGTTTGTACTGTCACCTTCTAGACACATGGAGCTGAGAAAACTTCATGGAGAGACAACAGTTTATAAGAAAAATCTCATATAAATCAAAAGCTCTGTTCACTGTGCTGGACAACAATCTCAAAATCTCACCCTTCCAAAAAAGGTGGGAAAAAAAAAGAATCATAGACCCCATGTACGTGAGAAATCAGGGCAATAAGTACCTCTGAGGTCCTGCAACCATCCCAGGGCATATAAAGGAATCCTTAAGGAAAGAGAAGAAAATATCCAAGAAGCCACAAAGAAAGTAAGAGCAGAAGAGATTATCTAGCAGTTCATAGATGACATTAAGAAGCCCAACACCTAATTGGACTTAGAAAAAAATTGGAAAACAACAAGGATGGATTCATTAACATGGACACAGAAATTGTAGAAGAAAATTTCTGATATGCAGGAAAGGATTAAAAATACAGGTAAGAGATGCCTACAGATCACCAAAAACATATTGAAAAAAATCTCACCAAGGCATAGCCTTACTAAATTGTCAGCTACCCATCAAAATCAAGTTTTAAAGGCAGACAGAGAAAAACAAAATATGATATGTAAATTAAATCAATCAGAATCCTAATGAACTTCTCAAACACAAAGCTAAAAGGCCCAAACAGCTTGGCGTGAAGTATTTCAAACACGGGGAGTAAATAACCTTCAGCTGATACTAAATTATCCAGCAGAGCTCTCCTACAAAAGTGATGGCAATGGGGCTGGGAGATGGCTCAGTAAAAGCGCTTGCCTGGCAAGCACAAGGGCCTGAGTTCAATACCCGGGGGGGAAAAAAAAGTGATGGAGAAATAAGACATTTTCATGAAAAAGAGCAGTTCAAAAGATGAAAGGGCCAGCCAAGTAGCTCAGCGGATTAAAGTGCCTGTTTAGGCAAAGCGCAGAGGCCAGGGGTTCAATCCCTGACATTTGGTGCCAGCCCCTCCCCCAGGGCTCCCTGAGACCACGATTGAGACTGGGCGTGGTGGTGCGCTCCTGTAATCCCAGCACTTGGGAGGCTGAAACCAAGAGAATCACTACGAGTCCTATCTACGTAGTGAGACCCTGTAGCCCCTGTCCTAAAACAAACAAACAAAAACAAAGAAAGAAAAAACAACCTACAACTCTTGTTGCATAGGTCCTGCTTTACCTTGGTCTTAACCATCCAGCTAGAAAAGTATGAAGATAAAATATAGAAAGTAAAGCCATGCTATTATGTTGAGCTGTGGGGGACTCAGGTCAACAATTTCT
>NDGN011474667.1:0-17169 GCA_002564285.1 Tympanoctomys barrerae
CAACTCTATCAAATCTACTCCAAGTAGAGCATAATCAAGGCTCAAAGACTAAAGTTAAAGATTCTCAAGTCAGCCACAGAAAAGAACAAATAGCACACGGGTGTCCAATTTGCTAGCCAGCAGACCTCTGGGCAGAAACCGTAGAGGCCAGGAGAGAGTGGCAGGAGACTTACAGTATCAAAGAAAAAATAACCCAAAATAAAAAAGCAGCAAAACAAGAATAATTTATGTAGCAAAAGTACCCTTTCAGTCTGAAGTACTCTTTGGAGATGGAGAAGAGGTAAATATATTTCCAAACAAAACCTGAGGGAACATAGCCCTAGCAGGCCTGTCCTACGAGGGATGTGAGCCAGGAGCTCTGCAAACTGAGAGAGGAGTGAATGAGCAAGCAGGGAACAGCAGAAGGAAGAGCGCCCAGCCGTGCCGGCGACTGCGCAGTTGGAGGACGTTCCAGCCTTGTAAACAGTGGGCAATCGCTTAGATCTTTAATATGAAGATGAAGAACACTACCAAAAAAATTGCACTAATATAGATATTATTATTATTTTATTTCATTTTATTATTATTTTTGGAAGAACCAGGGATTGAACTGAGGCCCTTGCGCTTGCCAGGCAAGCGCTTATTCTACTGAGCCGTCTCCCCGGCTCTATTATTATTATTTTAACCTGGAATCAGAAATTGAACTTATGACCTTGTGCTTATCAGGCAGGCACTGTAATACAGAGATATTAAAATGGGATGCCAAAAAGTTTAAATGTGAGGAGGAATACCATGAAAATAATCTATTATATTTATTAATATATCTTCTATAGTTTTTCTTGTTTTTTTAAAAAATTATGTTTAGGAAACTTTGTTTCCATTTTATCCAATTGTATTGATCTATTTTCCCTTCCTTGGGCTCCCTCTTCCCTTCTGTAGGCCCTCCTGGTAAATAGGGAGGAAAAGGGCTGAATGGAGAGGGGGCATTGGGGAAAAAATAGAAGTACATAATGCACACTTGCAAATTCTCTTTGATGAATATGATTGCTATGTATACCTAAAAATTCACCAATAAACTTAATTAAAAGAAAGAAATAATTATGATTATGTTAAGTTGCTATCATTTTTTAAATAGCTTGTTTAATTTATTCCAATAAACAATAATTTTCTTTGGAATATAATGACTATTATCAAGAAATCAACCGATGACACATGCTGGCAGAGACGTGGGGAGGAAGGGAACCTTTGCTACTGTTGGTGAGAGTGTAGACTAGTGCACCCACCGTGAAAGTCGCCGCTGTGTGCAGACTTCTCAAAAAACTAAAGCTAGAGGTTCCATTCGACCCAGCAGTTCCCTCTGGTATCTTCCTGAAAGAATTAAAAGCCTCATACTACGGTAATATATACATACCCATGTTTATAACAGCACAGTTTTTAATGTCAAAATCTTGAAAGCAGCCCAAATGCTCATCAACCAATGAATGTATAAAGAAGATGGGGCCGGGGAGACAGCTCAGGGCTAGGGAGATAGCTCAACGGAATAAGCGCCTGCCTGGCAAGTGCAGGGTTCTGAGTTCAACCCCCAGGACCACAAAAAATAAATAAATAAAATTAAAAAAATGTATATTTCTTTTTTATACACAATGGAATGCTACTCAGAACTTGCCGAAGGCTAGTCTTAAAAGACAGATCTAGGTAAATGAATGTACCTTGAGACCATATTTTCAGTGAAATAAATTGGAAACACATGGGCAAATACTGCATTGTTTCTCTGGTGTGAGCGATGGAAAGTGTAAAGAAGGACCAAACGGTATGATAAATATTGTGAAGT
Organism: Tympanoctomys barrerae; assembly: GCA_002564285.1. NCBI lineage: Eukaryota > Metazoa > Chordata > Mammalia > Rodentia > Octodontidae > Tympanoctomys > Tympanoctomys barrerae. The sequence continues at coordinate 1,811 of NDGN011474667.1, forward strand.
AGGAAGAAAATTTTCAAATGGGAAGGGGAACTAGGAAGGGGGGAGGCAAAAGGAAAGGAAAAGGAAAAAACTGAATAAAAAGAGGAATAAATGGAAACAAAACTTTTGTAAATAAGGACAGCAAGAGGGGTTCATGGGAGTGGAATGGGAAAAAAGAACATGAAGATACACATCGTGTGTAGGTACACATTCCCTGTGCTAAATGTGATCATTATATAATCTTAATTAATTTAAATTTTAAAAAGTTATTGCCAGAGCCAATTTGCCAGGAAAATTGGCCTAAACAACAATGGGGTTCAGAATTAAAGACAAAAGAAACAACAAGCCCAAGCCAACACGAGTGGGGTTCACCGACAATCGGGACAGGTAGTCAGGCTTTGCCTGCCAGCCTTCTGCTCCTGTTGTGCGGTCACTCACAGACTCCAGGAACTTCGTGACAACTGCGGCTGTCTGGACAGAGGCTCACCACCACCATCCTTCACCACCCCCCAGGCAGGATGACAGAAGCACACCGTCCCTCACCAACAGGAGAGTTCCCAGGTGCTGCCAATAAAGCGCAATTTTGCCAACTGAACATTTAATGCCAACACCTGGGCATGGAAACCTCAATTGTGAGAACAGCAACACGGGCTAATGTCGCATCAACTCTCAGTATTACCTCGTATGTGTCACTAGTCCCGTGCACTCTAAATCAACCAGAGACTATAAAAAACCCCAAACACCAAGATTGCTGTGATGGTTTACCCCCAAACACCTTTTCTACCTGTAGCACTAATATGTCTAAGCTGTATCTGTGTACAAATGCTACTCCTATCCAAAATGAACCTAACTAGACTGACTTTATTTGGCTCAGTGTTTCCAGTATGCCTCATCGCACTTCCCCTCAGCTTGTACAACTCCTTAGACTATGCAAAAGTGTATGTTTGGTAGCTAGCAAAAGATTGATTCATTTTAACATTACCTTTTCTGATGTATAAAGATGTACTAGATGTGGAAGAGCTTGGCATTATGGCAGAAAAGGGCCCCCGCAGCCAGTACACTTCAGTTTCTTAGTTGCCCAGGTTATAGTTCCTGTTCCAGTTCCGGTTGCTCCTGTCTCTTAGAGATAGCTGGTCACTGTGCTGCATAGCTGACCACTAGGATGTGCATTGTGTAAACCAATCCCCAACTGGCAAACCATTCTGCCTTTGAACCTCCTGCTTGCTGACCTCATATAAGCCCAGACCACCAGAGACGAGGGCCTGATATTCTGGGAATGACCCGGATCAGTGCCCGTTGATGTAAATAAATCTGCCTCCAAATCCAGGGTGCTGTTTCTCTGTTTCTGCTTGCTGATGAAGCACGGTACTCTCCTGGTTGGAGTGGGAGCTGCCTTTGGCCTAGCTGACTCCACTGATCTGGGGGGTTCTCTGGGGCAGGCTGTGGTGCTGGATAGGATGCCACCCAGGCTTTGATTATTAATGCTAAATGGATCCAATGACAATCCCACCCCACCAAAGAATTTTAAATTATCAACCTAAATTCCTTAAAAGTTTTAATCAAACTCAAATATGACAATGAAAATTAGACACTAACACCAAATACCCACCTAAATTGGACTGTCTGTTTTCTACAAAATGCATATATGTTATGACAGAAACAATGCCCAGAGAAGTTTAAATCCTAATGCCCTTCAAACTTGTCATGCCTTATTTTCTCTTCCTCCTGTTTACCTCTGTATTTGAATTGATGCTGTCACACCTATGTGTGCAGACTGGCCAATACTACTGGGGTATTGTTAAATTGTAAGTCCCTCATAATGTCTCTCTACTACGTATTTTCATGTATTGCCTATACTTGTAAAAGACTAATTCTTGTTTTCCCAAATGGTTGAACAGCCTGTGGATATTAAAAATGTTACTAATATGGGATCAAATTATTTCATATTAATTCCTGAAATGGAGACTTATCCTTTAGCATTCTAACAATCTTTATACATTTGCTATATTTCCTGTGTGTAACTATATTATATGAAATGGGGCCCCACCATGTGTGATTTGCTGACAGTAATATGAATAGATTAGCCCTAAAGGGTCTGAATGTCCCCTTCTTGGGATGTCTGCAGCATCTTGAGCTGCTCTACTGGGTAGAGGATGTTTTATTTGTCACCAGACTAGATAGTGGGTATGTCCCTTACCTGGACCTTTTCAAACTGTGTGTGTACCCTTGCCTTTCCCTCCTCTGTACATTGGTCCCCACTTGGGCCAATTACAACAGATCCTGAGCACTTCACAACACCTGGCTACCTTTCTCAATCTAACCAGTATGCTCTTCATAAATACAAACTACAGCCCCCTGAGTATAAAAATAGTTAATTATAACCAAAAGATGTTTTTGTAAGCTTATATTAACCACCGGCCAAAAATCCATCATAGGCAAACATGAAAATCGTAGCAAGGAATCAAAACACAATAGCTGAGTTAAAGAATCAAGCTAAGTATCCATCAGTGAATAAATGGATACAGGAAATGCAGCACACACGTACTCTCGCCTCTGTGACAGCACGGATGGTGTTGAAAGCTACGGTAGGTGAAATGAACCAGGTACAGAAAGTGTATATTGTAAGTTCTCCCTTACCAATTGGATCAAGTATCAGTTGGACTCATAAAAGCAGAGAGTTGAATATTAGTGGCCAAAAGAGAAGGAGGTGAGGGGTTCATGAGATGATAGTCAAAGGGTATGCGGCCTCAACTAAATAGAATACATTTTATTTCTACTTTGATGTGCAGCATGGTGACTATGGCGACTACCAACGTCACCAGGAGGGTGGATTCCAAATGTTGTCTTCATGAATGATGTCAAATGTTTGAGGTCATGAATGAGTTCAGTCGCCTCATTTAGTTTTTCCACACTCTACCATTGCTTCCAATCCGTATTATGGTTTAGATCTAAATGTTGCCCAGAAGTTTCACGTGTCCAGTAGTATGGCTTTTATGAGGTGATTGGTTCATCAGGGTACTATGCTCAGCAGGGGACTGATGCATTGATCGGTTCATAGTGGAACATATTCCTCCTCTCTGAAGCCATATGCCCTTTGTGCTGTTAGGGCTGAGGCTGGGTTAGAGGTGAGCCACAGGGTTATGGCCTGGAGGGCTGCATTTTTGTCTCAGGCTCCATTCTTCTTCCTTCTTTTCTTCACATGGTCTGATCAGCTTTCCTCTGGCACACCCGTCCACCATGGCTGATTTTATGTTGGAGTTGCCATGTAGCAAATCCCCTAAAACTGTGAGCCGAAGAAACCTCTCTTCCTTAAACTGCGTGTCTGAACGATGGGAAAGGGACTAACAGTAAAAAAGCAGCCAGATTGGACTTATTTCTGTAACTATACCTGACCATGTGGTCCCAAAGCCTTTGAAACTGGTTCGCTGGAGGAGTTTGGAAAGGTTTGGAGATGCATGCTAGAGAAGTCTTAAAATGCTGTAGGCAGATACTGATGGGAGATTTTGGTTGGAGCTCGGAAGACCACAGTACTGGTAGCAATGTGTAGAGTGCAGGCTAGCCTTATGAAGCGTCAGGTGGGAATCAGGGCTCTATTGAAAGTTAGACTAGAGTTCCATCCTGGAAAAGCTCTTGTCTGTATTTTGTTCATGTCCTAAGACATTGTATGAGGCTGAATTTAAAGATATTCAACTAATCTGGCAGAGAAAAATGTAAAAATAGCCTAATATTTATGCTGTGGAATTGTCACTATGGGCTGCTTTTAGCAAGATTTATAGTGACAATCAGAATGAGAAAATTAAAAAAAAATATATTAAAGCGTAGCCTAAGAGGAAGTGGCATAACATTGCGGCCTCAGAAGGTATAGTTGCTAAGAAGATTAACCCAAAGGAAGAGAAGCCAAGTACGTTAGCCTGAGACAGTAGGCAAGATGCCTTAAGGGCATCTCAGGACTTGACCAGGCTGCACCTATGGCAAGCTCAAGGGTGGAAAAGGGTAGGAAGGCCGTGAATGAGAAGGCCTGCAACTGCGTGCTGCTCAAAGTCAACCAGATCAGCTTGATGACCGAGTCCTTGCAGGCGTGCAAGCTGGCGCAGTCCAACGGCTGGGGCATCATGGGATCCCACCGGTCCAGGGAGACATAAGACACCTTCATGGCTGACCTGGTGGTGGGATTCAGCACAGGGCAGAGCAAGACTGGCACGCCCTGCCAATCTGAGTGCCCTGCCAAGTACAACTCCCTCAGAATCGAGGAGGAGCTGGGTAGTAAGGCCAAGTTCGCCGCTCGAAACTTCAGAAACCCCCTGAGGAAATATGCCAGGGCAGGCTAGCGCCCAGGCCTCAGGCCCGGGTAGTTAGGTCCCCTCCTGTCTCCACTTCTGTAGATGCCATCAGGGCCACCCAGAGCCCGTGACCCCAGCTATGATTGACATGTCCCACCACATCTGGAGCCGTGTATGTGCCCCAGGCCAGGTTCCCAGTGGTTCTGCTGTGAAATAAACTCTGGAGCCCAGGAAACAAAGAAAAGACTCCATTTCATTTGAGAACAGGTGTTCAGGGTATGCTGCTAGCCCAGGGGAACCTAGAGAAATGTACCCCTGTGTCCAGCCATCCAACCCCTCATAGGCCGCTGCAGTCATGCACAAAAGGGGTCAGGCTTCTGCTGAAGCTGGTGGCAGACCTTGGCCTTATCTGTGTGACGCTGTCAGGCAGAACGTGAGGACTGTGGGATCTTGGAAGTTTCTGCCCAGAAACTAGAAGAAAAGCCTTCTCGGCCAAGAAATATTCTCCTGGGAGGGCGATGTTTGAAGCTTGGGAGTGACGCTGAAGGTGCAGTGGGTACCCCATGAAGTTAGAGATGCCGGGAACATGGCATGTCTGCTGAGGAAAGTGACAGGCAATGAGCAAAATGAGGCCACAAGAGCGGCCGTGTGGGATGCAGCTGGCAAGGCTGTAGCCCAGGGCTGCCAGGCTCTGCTGAGCTTACACCTGCCCCGAGTGCTGGGCACGGAGCTACAGAACTTAATGCTTGCTCTGCTGATAGTAAGCCTTTTTGTGTTGTTCTGATTCATTTTTATTCCCCTATTCTTGCCTTTTGGAGTGAACGTGTTTACCTTGTGCCATTGTATATTGGAAGCTAGGAGTTTGCCTTGAGTCTCAAAGCAGACTTTGGACAATCTTTTTTTTCAGTACTGGGGATCAAACTCAGGACCTTGCACTTGCAAGGTAGGCACTTACGCTGCTGAGCTATCTCCCAGGGCCCTGGACAAAATGTTTGAACAATGCTGAAACTCTTAAGAATCTGCTGATTCTTAGAGATGGATTTTCCACAATGAGGTGGGCATGAGCCTCTTGGGGGTGAGGGAGAAATGTTATAGTTTGGACCTGAACTATCTCCCCCAAATCTCATGACAAAAGGAAGCTTTTGAAGCAACCTGCTGAAAACATAGCTTTAGGAATAGACGATTTGTCGGGAGCTTGGTGTGTGTTAGAGGAACCCTTCCAGGGCCAGTTCATAGGGATGGAGCCAGGGCTTCAGGGGCTGTTCTCCTCCAGTGGTGATTGCTATCTGAACCTGTGAAGAAGGCAGAGGGCAAGAAACCTCCTGGAACACAGAAGAAGTTGGAGAAGGGTAGAAAGTGTGAGAGGAGGGACTATCCAGTGGTTTCTTTCACAATCATCAAGTAATTTCAATTGCGAGCCAAATATTTCCTAGAAAAAACAAAAACTCTGAACTACCTGAATCCCTTAGAAATCTATTTGTAATGATCAGATTTGTGGGGATGTGAGCTCAGATGTTTTATTTTGAAGAGCTTGAGATAGCTGAAAGTAATGCTCTCACCTCATACTATGTGTAGTCAACAGTACCTGAAGGAAATATTGCTAAACAATGGTAGACAGCAATTTGGGTTGAGACTATCAAAAGCATACTAGTAATTGACTCTTGGCTGTGCCTTTTTTGGATTGGGTGACCTTGGGGCAAGTCATTTAGCCCCTCTGAGTTTCTGTTTACTCAATTGCAAAATAGATGTAATATCTGCTGCTTAGAATGCTTGTGTAGCTAAAAGAATTAAATGAAAGATGCACACAAGGCACCTGCACTCAATATGCTTTGATTGGATTTGAATCGCAAATTCCAAATTAGTGGCTTCAGAATTCATGAGGCAAGGCCACAAGTTAGAATTAAAAGTGAGTTTTTAAAAAGAGAAGAAAATCTGTGTTTAGACTGTTAATGTCACCTATCACTCAATCAACAATTATGATAATATGATCAGCAAACTGTTCTTTATTGATGCATTTTCACTGTGTTTTCATCATGAATGTGCAATCTTACTAGGTCTTGCTTCTATTAAGAAGGCAACGAATTTCTTAGTTATCTGGTAACTTATTTTTAGGAAAAAGGAAAGATCTTTCAGGATAGGTTGTTGTTTATATTGAGCATTTGTACTTTACCCGTTTAGTCAGAGACAAACATTTTTTGTTACTGCCAGCTATCAGGCAGCCTGAGGTACGTGTTCCTGCAGGCCCTCACAGACAGGTTTCCATGGCAATGTTGAAAATCACCAACTCTTAATAGAGATGAGTGAGTGTGCGGGAGAAATATAAGTATTGCAAATAAAGTTATGATTCAGGAATATTTTAATTTTTATGGTATTAGCCAGTTTTCCTTTTTTTTTGCCACAAGCTCAGATTTACCAATTTTAGCAATCTTTGTTTATATTAATTGGCCTTCTATTGGCATACTTGTCAAGAGCAAGCCAGCTGTACCATCCTAATAGGCAGGTGTGTTTTATACATAAGGGTTACCCTGCTGGGTCAGAGCTGTCTATGGTCTTTGTTTCTTGCCTGTGACAAAAACCTCTAGAATTATCTCAGTTTCTCTTCCATAGAGATTTTAAGACAATCAAGGATGTCTTGTCACTTGATTGTTTTTAAACAAAGGAATAAAGTGCAAAGACAATCTACATTTGGGTGCAAAAATGCTTGGCAAGGTAACATTTCTACTTCACAATCATATGCAAGAAGTCTGATGGAGCCCATCACCGATAGGAGATTACAGACATCATGGGAGCAGGAACCTCATTAGTTCTGTTTGCTGCTATCTCCCCAATGGCAGCGACAGGCCTGTTGTACATGTAGTAGAAGAACTTTTTCTAAAAAGTTTCAGTAGTAAATACTTTCAGCTTATCAAATAATATGATCTCTGTCCCAGCTACTCAGTTTTGCTGTTGTAGGTAATTGGTAACAATGTAAGTGAGCAAGCGTGGCTGTGTTCTAATAAAACTTTATTTACAGAGACAAGGGAAGGGCTGGAGTTGGCTCATGGGCCACGTGTGCTAGTCTGCCTGCCACCTTAGCTCAGAACATGGTCTCCAAAGCTGCACTGCCGCTCACCGTGTGTGCTAGTGACCAAGTTACTGGTATGGGCAGCCGTGAAGTTCTATGTAGCTGTTTCTCATCTGGGAATTGGGGATAAGAAGTCTTCCTGCCAGAGGATTTCCAGGACTTCATGAATGAGTGTGAGTCTGTGTGAGAAGAGCAAGCTTATGATCAGTATTTGCTGTTGCAAAGGTTTGGTGAGTAGGAAGTCATCTTTAAGACTACAGAATCCAAGTGGTTTTTTCTTCCTTTTTTAGGGGAGGAATGTTACCCAGGATGGAACCCTGCGGTGTTCTGCCACTGAGATATATCCAAGGCCTTTTAACTATTCATCCATTCACTTATTCATTTATTGTAGCACTGAAGCTCTAACCCAGAGCCTTTGCACTGGGCTATATTCCCAACTCTTACAGTTTTTGAGAACAGGTCTTTATTTACCTATTTATTTTTTCATTTTATGTATTTTTTATAGGGTCTCACTATGCAGCTGGGACTTGTAGTGATCCTCCTGTTTTCAGCCTTTCCAGCGCTGGGATTACAGGTGTGCACCACCACTTCCAGACTTGGTCGCTAGCTCAGCGTGCCCATGGGCGGGGCTGGCATGCCATGGGGGACTGGGGATCCAACCCTGGTCCCTGCACTTGCCAAAGCAGGTGCTTAGTCCACTGAGCTATCTCTCTAGCCCTAGAGAAAAGATCTTTAAATTGCCCATGCTGAGTTCAACTTGTGATCCTCCCGCTTCAGCCTTTCAGGATAACTGGAACGGCAGGCACACTGTCCCCAGGACAAGTATTTCTTTAAATGTATAACATTTCAATTTCATTGAAGGCAATTACAGACAAAGTGGAACATCATATATGAAATGGTGGATGTTGAGAGTTACAATTTTCAATTGGTCTCAACATCCTTTTTTATTTTGTTCAGGTTGAATTTTATTAGAAAAATATAGACAAAATATAAACTTAGAGTATAGTTGTGAGTACATATTGTTTTCTAGATCTATTTTAAATTTTGAAGTGTGTGTGCGTGTATATATATATATATATATACACGCACACACACACACACACCTGAAATGAAAAGCAGTTATGTACAGTTTCTTGGATGCCTTATAAATATACATATTTATGTGTGTACATATGCGGGTGCATAAATACACATGCGATGTGAATCACTCTTGTGCAGATCCTTTGGATGCCACTATGGAATCCTTGCTCTGGCTCCAGTTTATTCCGTGCAAGGCTGTCGTGCATGGCACACGGCATGGTTGCAATGGACTCCTGTGCCTTTTGCGGTTCCCTACTTGGTAATGGCCTGAGCGAGCCCATTGAACTACGCATGCGCTCTTGTGGGTGCCCCCCCCCCCCACTTCCCGCGGCGGGAACGTGCGATCCGAGCTCTCGACCCTGCGGGCTGATTTCTGGTCAGGGGATTTCTTCTCCTTGCCTCTCTCCTCCTGGGGTCTGCGCTTCGGCTCTCGCCCGAGGAGACTGAGGGTGCTCTCTGCTCTCAGCCCTTTCAGCTCCTCCTTGCCCGGGGCCTTTCCCCTTGCTCTTACTCTGCGCCCTCCAGGCTCCCACAGCGCTGGCATGAGCACCAGGCCTCATGTGTCCTTGCTTCCGGCATGGCCGCCCTTTGCGCAGGGGCACCCACCACATCAACCTTAGAAAATTCACCCTCATCTGTATTTCCCTTAATTTTTATTTTTGTCCACTCATGGAATGGCAACTGCGTGGGACTGAGAATTATCCCTTCCCCTTGATCTGGCTCCGGGTCCATACTAGAGTAGCATTTGTAGAGTAGATGCCTCCGGGTATGACCATGTTATCTGCAGGGTCCAATGTGAAATAAAAACGCAGGTCCTCGGAGCAAAACATTCAACGAAGTGCTAGATCACACAGTCTGGCCTCCACACGCATCACTGCATCTCTGAGACTCAAACCCCTCCTCTGCAAGATGATCAAGTGGGAGGCCCCTAGGAGGTACTTAAGGACTGTAAAGGTCATCATGTGTGAGCACAGGGCATTGCAGCAGTGTCCTGCCTATGGTTGGGGCTCGGCATGTGGCAGCATTACAGCGAATTACCAGCTTTGCCCATGTGAGGCAAAGCCCCTGTAGCACCAGCTTTCCAGCATTCTTCCTCTCTGAGAAAGCTCCTGAGTGAGTCTCTCAAGTGACTAACCCAAGTCTATCAAACGGGACAGGGATGTGGGTGTCACTTGCAAATTATTTTGACACATTCAAGGTATGGACCAGCAGCAGATCTGACTTGTTGAAAGGAATGTGTCAAAAGGAGTTAGCTGTTATGAAGACTCGTTTGACAATAGGTAAATCATGTCACCCTTCTGAGCCCACCAGTGACACCGGAATGATAAATAATATCTGCCACCCACCTTTCTGACAAGAGCGAGGCAAGCATGAATTGGATTAAGAGGAAGCCAGGCAAACACTTTGATTTTCTTGGAGAGAGGGAATATGCAGGCGCTGCCTGCCAGAGTCTGTGCATGTTGTCAGCATCCAGTGTGCGTAGCCTGCGTGGCTCTGGTTACCGTGTGCTTTGTATAACAAATCAATTACACCTTGAATGGAATCCATTCATAGACTCTCACATTTTGATTTATTTTCATGGTACAGCCAGCCATTCAAGTTAGCTTAGAAAAGCAGACAAAAAAGAGCAGCGTGTCATTTACATTTACAGGGTGTTGTTCTCCTGGGCGCTATGAGACTGTGTGGACTTGAGGTGTCGGTCGACTCCTTGGGGTGGGGGCCTTAGGATGTTTGCTGTGGGGAGCACCTTTCTGCTGAAGGCCCTGTCACTGATTTGATCAGTAGTTCCCTTTGTCAGTGGAAGCTAAGATGGAGCAGGAAAGGAACATCCATGAAGAATACATCACATCTACGGAGCTCTGGCGTTTCCATTGCTCTGCAGAGTGGTACAGTAGAGGGCTTCAGCATCGTCAAAGTGTGGTACATGACAGGACAGTGCTTCAGCATTGCCATGGTGCATGCACAGGTAGATTCGAGAGACAGAAGTGAAGCCAGCTGTCCTCAGGACCTGGTGTCCTCCAGGAGTCAGGATGGCTCAAGCTGAAGTTTGCTTTCCAAAAAATCAGACAAGCTGGTAATAAACAAAAATTAAATTAAAGAAGTATCTGTTCTGGAACATGTAATCAACTCAAGGTCTCCAGATCTCAGCGTCCTCATCGACAACGAGGAAGGTGTTGGGCATCACTTTCTCCCATCCATTCATAGCTAGTCTCCAACCGTTTCGGAAACCCTGGCTTCTACTCCATGCAGCAATCTTTGTTGAGGTCAGCAGCTGCTGCTGTACAGTATGATTTCTGTTCAGTTTACCAGCAGGGAGCTTCTGCCATAGCCTTGAGAGGCAGAAACAGGGAGACGGGTTAGGTGCTTGCTTCTGGAGTTTCCTGGTTGTGAAGTCCCCTGGGGTTGATTGGACACTTGGCCGCGCCAGCAATCAGGCTGCAGAGATGAGACCATCTTCATAGAGCTCACCCTTCTGGGTCTGGGACGGTGACAGCCCCATTACTGCCACGCTCAGGTTCCTTCCCTCTCCTCTGTGGTCCTCAATAGCCAAGCTTCATCTGAAATAACTCGTGTCATTTCAGAAGAGCCCCGCTCAGAGGGCTTCAACTTGAGCAAGCTATTTGTTTTCTCTAAGAATCCTGTCAGATAATGGACATAATCAGGTGTCGTGGTTCAGAGTTTTTATAGGGGAAACAATATAATACAGGATATATTTTATAATAGTACTTTATAATGAATCAACCAAAGAATAACATGCAAGGAGTGCAGGAAATATGTCCACACACATGAATATCAAAGACCCCCGCTGAGGGCCTTGATCCTAATGTCCTGCATGAGTCCAGCTGGAAACCTAGAGCTCATAACAATGCCTCCCACAAGTCCAACTGGAGGCCCAGCGCCCACAACAAAGTCTCATGCAGGCCCACTTCATGGATCTGTGCCAGAGAGCCCCAAAGGTCAGTGGTAGAGGCTAGGAAGTCTATGCCAGTGGGATGAAGGATCTGTGCTAGCAAGCCGAGAAATCTGAACTGGAGCCAGGAAGCAGTGCTCACTGTAAGCACCAGAGCTCCCCCAAAAGTACCACAGCCACCCTTGGAAACAGTGATACTGAGCTCCTCCTGCGATGAGGAAAGCTGAGTTCCCATCAGGAAAGCTAGTGTGACAAGCTTCTCCATGAGGCTGAGCAGGGCACCATCCTCCCCTCCGGAGCCAGGAAGCGATGCTCAAGATGAGGACCAGAGCTCCCCCAGAGTTCACTGGGAAAGCCAGCATGACAAGGCCCTCCAGCAGAGCAGCCCAAGAGAACCTGCAGCTTCCAAGAGCTCCAACAGGTTCTCCACACAGCACCCCTAACAGCGTTTCTGCAGCTTCTCCTATTCTGCCCATACTGCAGGCAACAAGCTTCAGGTGGGCCTCCCAACTCAGCACTGTGCTAGTTTAATTCAGCTGGGTGTAATAAGTTGACCACTAGTTAGAAATCCACGACATCAGGGAAGCTGCGTGCTATTGTTGATGTGGAGATTGCAAGAGGATGCACTTCTGTGGAATGCTTTAGATGGTGTCTGACGTATAACTGAGACTTGGAGCAAACAACTTGCCCAAGGTACACTGCACAGTGAACATCTGGTGGTTGGTTATCTGGCATTTATTCATTTTCCCTCATCCCATCCAGGCAAGGTTGAAAGTAGAAAACTCTCAGAGTGTGAGACAGCTGATTGATCCTCTGGAATCAGCCCATGACTTAAAGTAAACCAATGGACATGTCCCATGCTCTTGCACAGTATGATTGGCTAAAGAGTAGACACGTGACTTACTCTAGACCAATCAGGGTGGCTCTAGGGACTTTGGCTGGAGATTCTGGAGCTCAGATGAATCTGCCAAACATAATGTGGTTGCAGCTAACCTGTCAGGGAGAGGGATTTTCCCTGTGTTTCATGGCGATGATAATCTTCGGCCAACTTTTGCCACTTTTACTGTTGTTTGAAAATTCTCTGCGGGTAACAGACCTCTGTATTCAGTTTTAATTTTTATATTAGTACATTTGCAATCCATTTTAAAAAAATGTATTTGGTACAGGGTCTACAGGGTCTCCCTGTGTAGATCAGACTCATAGTGATTCTCCTGCTTTCAACCTCCCAAATGCTGGGATTGCAGTCACGTGCCACCACAGCCCGTCTCAATCACTGTCCCAGTGCTTCCTGGGGCCAGCACAGCATGCCGGGATCCAACTCGGGCAGCTGTGCTCTGCCTAAGCAGGCGCTGTAGTCTGCTGAGCTATCTGGTGGGTCCTCACAATCCATTAATGACTGCACTTCTCATGGACAGTTGGTACAAGACACAACTTAATTCTTCATTTTTTAAGTCCTTTCCCTCCCCTTCAATATTCCTTCGTTCATCTCTTGGTCCTTCTCCGTTTGTGAAAGATTTTCTCTCCTCTTCCAATTATCTTTTATTTTGCCCCTTATTTATGTTTTGTGTTTCTCATGTAAGGGAAGTGCTGGTTTGGTGGTCATGAAGTCCTTCAGGTGCTCTTAGTGATGGAAAGATGTTATAGCCCAACGATTTGGAAAGAGAATTTTGCTGGCTGTATCAGTCTGGTTTGTAAGTTGTTTGCTTTTGGGTTTTCAAACTCTTGAAACTCTCCTAGCCTTTAACACATTCAAACAAGGATGTGATTTATGGGTCTCACTATCATTTGAATTTGACCCTCCTGTTGGCTCGATGCACTGGTGGCTAATGGGTGACTCTCTGAAAACTGAATGCTGCGGTGTCTACAGTGAGAACCCACATGTGTTACGCTAGTCTGTGCATTATGCATGAATCAGTCACCTTTGCATACAAAGTGTTTCAGAGAAATTCACGAATTCAAATTTCATTTAATGAAATAAATTTGTTGATTACTGTAATGATTTTTATTGGCATAAGTAGTATTAATTAATATTTACATTGGGGCAATAATTATTCAAATTCAAGCAAGTAACTAGATTCAGTCCATTTATACACTTTTTATAAATTTTATTAGTAAAAAGACCAAATGAGTGATTAGATTCATGTGTAGCCCTGGTGGTACAAGTCCATAGGGACTGTCACACACGCACCACTGGTAGTTCAAGTTGGTAGGAATGTGTCAAGGTTGGTGTTTCTAATAGGCTTCTGCTGTATTTTAACAGGTTTACATTTATTTTCTCTAATGGCTTTGGAGATTCTGTCTTTGTGTTGGTCTTTGGAATTTTGACTATGAAGTGCTGTGGAGAGTTTTTTTTTCTGAATGTGGCTCTACCTCCGTTATCTGAATGTAAAATGCTTTCCTTACACGAGGGAATGTTTCTGCTAATATTTCCTTCAATTGATTTTGCATGCCGGTTTTTCTGTCTTGTGATTTTTCATGAATTCCAATTAATTTTAGTCTCCTTTGCATCATCTAGCAAGTGTTGGATCCATTTTTCATGTTTTTATTTATTTATTTTTAATACAAGGTCTCACTGTGTAGCCCAAGCCTTGAACTTGCAGCAATCCTCCTGCTTTAGTTTCCCAAGAGTGAGTGCTGGGATTACATGTGTGCACGACCATACCTGGCTCCATCGTTTTTAAGGTATCGCTCACAGGTCACTAACATCAGCCTTGACTTCTAATTATGACGCTATGTGCTTGCATTGGGCCCTTGCTGCCTTCGCTTCCAGTAGAGAATCTGCAATGCTCTGCTTTTCTGTTTGGCATCTTTTCATAGACTTGCACTCTATGCTAAAGTGGTGATTCCTGCTTTGCACTGTTTTGTTTAGCTCAGTTAGCTTTTCATTAAGGCCTTCTGTAAATGTGCTGATCCGTTTTTTTGTGAAGTCCATTATCTGTTTAGTTATATCTTGTTTGAACTCACTGAGCACCTTATTGATCTGTTTGTTTTTTTTTTAACACTCTTGTATCATTTAAAATAATTATGCTCTATGCCTTTTGCGTTGCTCTTTCTTTATGGCCCTTTCTTTATGGATCAGCTTTGGGGAAGATGGGACTTTTGGGAGCCATTTTGTTACCTTGTTTTCATGTTGCTTATTTGTTTGTTATGTTTTGTGTGCTGAGATTCACACTACAGGTTCATTGTTGTGGAAAAACTTCGATGCTTGTGTGGAATTTTCTTTAGTTAGTGTGTACTTTTTGTGATGCACTGTGGGCATGGGTAACTATAGGCCTTTGTCCAAACTTTTCTCTTAATTTAGCAGGGAGAAGTGCAGGTGCTTGGCCCAGCACCCAGTTATCTGGGGATGGACCACAGCACTGTGAATGGCGCAAGGACAGTCCACACATTGACATCCAACAAAAACCAATTAGCGGCAAAAACTATGACATCCTGGCGATAGAAAAAATCAGCAGCAATAATCATGTCAACACAAACTAAATACTACCATTATATAGGAACCAATAAGGTAACACCTTTAATCATAGAAAACTATAATTACCATGCACACACCGTAAAAAGCTAAGACCAAACAAATACTATCATTACATTTGTTTTCCAGTATGGGGGATTGAAGTTGGGACCTTGTGCTTGCCAGGCAGATGCTTGTGTCACTGAGCTACAAATCCAGCCCTAAGGCCAAAAGAGTATTGACAAATATTGACAGTAATTTTACACTGGCCACGAGGTTTCCACTAAAAATAGAAAAGAATTCAGCAGTAATAACATAGAGTTAATTATCTGAAGATGAATAAAGCATCATGGCTATGATAGTAAAAATAGAGCTCCTGGAAAACAAGAGAATAAAAAAAGTAAATTTTGAAAACTTAAGCAAAGAAGATAAGAAGGATGAAGAAAAACAGCATAAAGGATTCTATTAAGAGGTAAAAGTCATCCATAGATCAGATAAAAGTAACAGGGCTGGGGATACAGCTCAGTGCCAGAGAGCCTGCCTGACAAATGTGAGGCCCTGAGTTTGATTCCCAGTACCAAAATAAATACATAA